>MNAD01000276.1:0-158304 GCA_001895945.1 Trametes pubescens | reverse complement strand
GCAAGGGTGAGGATGGATGTGGGGGTGCAGATGGTGGCACGAAGGAAAGGAGCGATGAGCAGGGTCAAGGGCTCTAGTGGTCTTTATATAGCGCAAAGCGTAGGGCGCAGGGCAACAAATACGAGGGCCCGATCGAGGGAGAGAACGTTGAAGGGAGACGCGACTTGGACGCGACCGCGTCATGCCAATTTCAGTCACGTGACAGGTCAGACTCGGAGACTCCTTGAAGTTCCGAGTGTGATTAATGGATTGTGGTCTGCGCTCCTGTGCTACAAGGTTTTTCAGGCGACCGTATCAACCGACTTAATAATGCAATGCCACGTCGTATACGCACATTTACGAGAGCGTCTTGGAAAGTCTTGCCATACTTCAGCACATACGGCGGGCGCTTCTATCACTCTGCCACCTTTATCTCGCTCTCTCGCCTGCTGCATCGAATCTCCCTTTTTGCTGATGTACGCCCCGTCCTCCGGGGACTGGGAGGCAGACGAAATGATGACGATGAGCCTGAGGGACACGGGCCGATCCCCTTGTTCTATTGCGGTCGCGCCGCGATCTGAAGACCAACAAATTTCGCTCTGCATGTGTTAAGGAAGAGCACATGAGCTCCACACATGTGCGCACTGTTCTCATGGCTACTGATCCCAGTGAGCTGGCCCATCGTGCAGCGGCTAGACAAAAGACAAGGATGACCCGGGTGGTAGGTCTCGGTGCCGTCACGATATACAGACCTGTGGTCAGACTCAAGATTCACCCGTTCACCAGGGACACCCTTCAGAGCGGAGACTGCACTCGAAGCTACCCCCCTACGTAAATGTGGAGCGTCCCAGGGCGGAGAAGCCGCGGAGAGCTGCCAGCCTGACAGGCTCGGAGGAAGAGTAGACGGTGCGTTTGCTTGTTGCATCAAGCCCGACGCGCAAGAAGGAGGGCCTGCGAACAGAGAACGATGGATGAGCAAGACGACGTGGGAGACCGGGTATCATATGCAGGAGAGGTAACCGTCACGGGGCGGCGCGCTCGATATGATAGTGGAGCTTCCTGTCCGTCTTCCTCGTGAAAGCATACGAGACACATCCTTGTGATGCACGGCACTGTATGGCACCGAGGAGGGTGGCCGACATCGTGACATTGGCAGAGCGCTGGCGAGATCATGCATGATATGACGGATCATACGTACTTGGTACGCGCAAATGATTTGCGCACTTTTTGCAGCAGCTCCCATCCATTCGCTGCAGAGGGTGGTCCGGCATTCAAGTGTCGAAGGCCGGGGTAATCAACCATTCAAGCTCAGCGCAAGTAGGGCAAGGAACAAGGTACCGAGAGCGACGGTGGAGCTCGATCCAGAAAACGGATGCAGCCGTGGCCTGTCGCACGGGATCCTAGGAGGTAATAAGCATGCTGTTATCGACAAAGATGGGACAGATTCGAGGCTCGGAGCCGGATATAGCTGGCCAGCCAAGTCTGCAGTTGGGCGGAGACGAGAGGAACGCATGGGCACATCGCTTCGCTGCTCCTTCGACGCCCTTCGCGTCCGTCCAAGTAAGTGAAGATTCAAAGAATACCGTTCTATGCGGTTCTCGATACTCCAAATACGCCTAGTTTTCACCGGCGGACGGTCTGGGCGAACATGATTGAGGGGTGGATCGGTGGGAGATGTACACGCGCGACAGGTTTAGAAACGAGAGATCGGCCTCGGCTGTATTCCAGGTACTGGCGGGGCTAGCCTGATGAGCTCTAGCGTGTGTCAAATGGACAGCGCGAGTGCGAGAGAGATGCGAAAGCGGAAAGATCGGAGCGTTGTGGCACGGAGGAAGCGATCCATCTACCATAAGCGCGTGTGGAGAACGGCGCGTGAGCAGGATCGTCGCGGGCGTCTCCCTGGTTTGCTGCGGCCCCCCATCTGCCGTACATGATTGGGAGAGGAGGACGACCTTGTGCTCCTACCTCGCAGAAAATCTGTTGCTACCCGGATAGCTACCCTTGGTGACGCCAGCATGGCCGCGCCTGCGCCCGAGGATCACGCTGGGTCTACATCTGACGCACCCCCATCCCCGAGATCTGCTCGCACGCGGTTCTCGAAGTTCGTCCACCGCGTCCACGACAAGTTCGGCAAGGCGTCCGGGCCTGAGCCAATTGTCGACCAGACCCGCCGTACGTCTGTCCAAAAGTGCTCTGCCGCGCTTCTTACGGATCCCGGTCTCGATGCATATTTCCCTTCCCTGATTCGACCCGGCCCCGTGTGCCTGCATGCTCATGTCACCCTCCCTCCGACGCTGCTCGTTTAACATGTGGCGCGCCTTCCTTCTCCCGCATGGGTCGTATAT
The DNA here is from genome assembly GCA_001895945.1 of Trametes pubescens. Classification (NCBI taxonomy): domain Eukaryota; kingdom Fungi; phylum Basidiomycota; class Agaricomycetes; order Polyporales; family Polyporaceae; genus Trametes; species Trametes pubescens. Next base: position 155,980 of record MNAD01000276.1, on the reverse strand, counting down.
AACCCCCGCGTCCGGGTGCTTGCATACCATCGGACGCGACGCCTTCCCCCGCTCATCATGCTCGCCTTCGCTTTGACTCTCCTAGCAGCGGCCGCTGCTGCCGTTGGGCCTGTCATGGCCTTGGGTTCGACATGCTCCAGCCCTCTGGGACCCGGCACCGCCGCCCCAGGCGACGCGTTCTGGATGGAGACCATTAAACACCAGGGCATCGCTGCCTTCAACCCTACACCCTCGTCCTACCAGGTCTTCCGTAACGTGAAAGACTTTGGTGCAAAGGGCGACGGTGTCACCGACGATACTGCTGCCATCAAGTAAGTTGCTCTTGCACGCCCTTATCCACCCTACGTATGCTTACCCCTCATCTCACAGTGCAGCCATCTCTGCCGGCGCCCGATGTGGAGGCGGCTCGTGCGACTCCTCCACCACTACGCCTGCCGTTGTCTATTTCCCCAAAGGGTGCGCACGCCTCGCGTCCATGTGACCGCATCCGCGCCCATCTCACTTCTATCTCCCGCAGCACCTACAAGGTCACGCAGCCCCTCATGTATGTGTGCAATCCGCCGCGCATCCCACCGCCGCTGACCCGCGTGCCCCCGCAGCGCATACTACTACACGCAGTTCATCGGCGATGCGCGCAACGTGCCCACGCTGCTCGCCGACGCGAGCTTCGTCGGGATGGCGGTCATCGGTGCGTGCCGCGCTCCCACCCCACGCGCACCCTGAGAACCCGTGCTGACCACGTTTATCTTCTTCGGCGCAGACGCGGACCCGTACATCCCGAACGGCGGCGGGGCGCAGTGGTATGTCAACCAGAACAACTTCTTCCGGAGCGTGCGCAACTTCGTCATCGACCTGCGCCAGATGCCCGCGAGCGCGTCCGCGACGGGCATCCACTGGCAGGTCTCGCAGGCGACATCGCTCATGAACATCGTCTTCGAGATGAGCACCGCGGCCGGCAACGCCCATCAAGGTATGTCGCCGCTTTCTTGGCCCTCTTTACATTCGTACCTCTCGCTTGGATGGTTGTGCGTCATGCACGTCCCACTCCACGGAGGCTCTGTGCTGCAACATATGCAGTATGACGTCGATTGCTCACCTGCTATTCGACAGGTATCTGGATGGAGAACGGCTCAGGCGGATTCCTTGGTGGTACGTACACTGTTCCGCCCCACATCCCAAAATAAACACATAGGCTGACGTCTATTTCCCCGGTTCCAGATCTCGTGTTCAACGGAGGTAAGGCACCACTGCATTCCGCGCGTCATACGGGTCGACCGCCTGTGCGCGTTGATGCACGCTGCTGACGCAATTGCACATCGACAGGCAAGTTTGGCATGTGGGTCGGGAACCAACAGTGCGTATACGTCCATCTGGCATCTGTTCTTTTTACCTTCGCTGCTTTTTGGCGCAAGGCTTGCCATTGCGGGAAGTAGCTAATGTGCTTGATGCGCGCTTCACCAGGTTCACGGTCCGCAATGTTACGATGAACAACGTCGACACTGGTGCGTCATCCTCCTTCGCTTCAATGTAACTGGCCTTTCTGACGCGTATGTCTGTCATACAGCCATCTTCTCCATCTGGAACTGGGGTGCGTTCCTCGCCTGCTATGGTCCGCCCTCACTTTGCCTGACGTTGCAATACAGGATGGACCTTCCAAAGCGTCACCAGTACGTCCCCTCGGCCCGCGCGCCGACCTCACCCAAAGCTAACAGCGCTGCCCCAGTCAACAACTGCCAGGTCGGCTTCGACCTCATGACCGGCGGGACCACGCAGGACACACAGACAGTCGGCGCGATCGCCGTGATCGACGCAACCGTCTCAAACACGCCCATCTTCGTGCGCAGCTCCGCGCCCTCGAACGGCAAGCTCGCGGGCTCGCTCGTGCTGAACAACATCCGGCTCACGAACGTGCCGACGGCCGTCGGCGTCGTCGGCGGCGCGACGGTGCTCGCGGGCGGGACGACCACGATCGACACGTGGGCGCAGGGGAACGTGTTCGCGGGGACGGGCGCGAACGCCCCCGCGCGCTTTGCGCAGGCCGGTGCGCCGTCGCCGGATAAGCCGGCGAGTTTGTTGGATAGCGCGGGAAGGATCTTCGGGAAGACGCACCCTCAGTGAGTGTTTTCTTGGACTGTGTGGGTAGGGGATGGGGGCTGATTGGGATGTAGGTATGAGGCGTTCGCGGTCAGCCAGTTCGTGAGCGTGCGCGACCAGGGCGCGAAGGGCGACGGCACGACGGACGACACCGCCGCGCTGCAGGCCATATTCAATCAGGTACGCCCCCCCCCCCTCCCGCGCTCACCTTGGCCTAAGTCCTGACTGACCCCGCAATCGCAGTTCTCGGGCTGCAAGATCATCTTCGTCGACGCGGGCACGTACCTCGTCACGAGCACGCTCACGATCCCCGCGGGCACGCAGCTCGTCGGCGAGGCGTGGAGCGTGATCATGGGCGGCGGGGCCGCGTTCGCGGACCAGAACAACCCCGTCCCGGTCGTGCGCGTCGGGAACCCGGGCGACGAGGGCGTCGCCGAGATCTCGGACATCGTCTTCGCCACGCGCGGCCCTGGTGAGTCCTCAGTCCGACCGCTCAGACTGTGTGCGGAAGGGGGGCGGGCGCTGATTGAGATTGCTATTGCTTGGGTCCAGCTGCGGGCGCGATCGTGGTCGAGTGGAACGTGCACTCGAACACGCAGGGCGGGGCGGGCATGTGGGATACGCACATCCGGCTTGGGGGTGGTAAGCTTTCTTTGGATCGCACAGGCCCGGAACGTTGCAGTGTAGCTGATATGGGCGCGCACAGCGGCCGGCACGAATCTACTCATCGACAACTGCCCCGCCGGGTCCAACAACGCGGCGTGCTCTGCGGCGTTCATGGCGCTCCACCTCACGCCCCAGTCGAACGCGTACCTCGAGGTCAGTACTCGGTGCCTGACATAGTAATTGTGGACCCACCACACCCTAGAAGAGGCACTGATTGTGCGTGTGACATATAGGGCACGTGGGTGTGGCTCGCGGACCACGACCTCGACAGCGGAGGCTCGCGCCAGACGACGCTCTTCAGCGGGCGCGGGATCTTGTCCGAATCTCAGGGGCCGGTGTGGATGATCGGCACTGCTTGTGCGTACCTTGTCCGCCTTCTGAGTTCTAGTCTCCCTTTGCCGAGCGTGTGTTGATTGTGTTTGCAGCCGAGCACCACACGCTCTACCAGTACCGCCTGGCGAATGCGGCGAACCACTACATGGGTCTGATTCAGACTGAGACGGTATGTTATCATTGACGATTTGAACGTGAACGAGACTGAGTGACATGCATGCGAATGCAGCCATACTACCAGCCCGTGCCCGCCGCACCAGCGCCGTTCTCGGTCAACAGCAACTTCAACGACCCGACGTTCCCAAGCGGACAAACATCCGCGTTCGCAGTATCGATCTCAAACTCGCAGGCTATCACCATCTTCGGTGCGTCTTCGTCCCAGGCACTCATTCATTCATTCGTACTGTGCCTCGAAGCTGACCTGGATGGAACAGGCGCGGGCTTGTACAGCTTCTTCCAGAACTACGGGCAGGCGTGCCTGACCACGAACTCGTGCCAGAGCCAGCTGTTCGACATCGACGCCGCATCAGGCGTGAACGTGTACAGCTTGTCGACGGTCGGCGTGACATGGTCGCTTAGCGTCGGCGGGCAGGGCGTGGTCCCGGCGAGCGCGGGCCCGAACGGGCTTGCGGACACCGCGACGGTGTGGACCAAGTGAGAAGAGCGCAAGACTGTATATTTGACGACATGCACGACGAGCGACGAGTACATAGACACGATCGAGTGTGTAGCTGTGTTTTATTTGTATCGACGTATCCGGTTATGAAATAAGTAACGAGTGTCTTGCTACTTATATGCGTTGCTATCAATGGTACTGTGGAGTGTTGCTATAGCATGTGCCGCCGTACCGCCGCCGTACTGCCGCCATATCTCACAGGCTCCAGCTCACCCAGCTGGCTGCTTCCGTTCCATCTCGACCACCTTCCCCCACGAAGACAAAACTCGACAAGAGCCGCCACAAGCGCGAGGGCGACTCACGTGACTGACGCGTTGGGCCAAACAAGACCAACGCGACGCGACGGCGGCAGTCAACAGCGCCCGCGCTCTGGCTGCCAATCATCTCCCGCATTGCCTCGTGTCTCCCTCACCATCTCCCTCTATCTCCTCACCATCCTGCTTGCGATACCCAACTTGAGCTCGCCATGCCCGCCGAAATCAAACGCACATACAGCACCCGCGCCGCGAAACCCGCGCCGCCCTCGTCGCCACCCTCCGAGCTCACTTCCCCGCCTCCGCTCAAGCGGAAGCGGCCCCTCGCCGACCGGCTCACCGGAACCAACACACCGTCCAAGAAGCCCCGGCGCGCCCCCGGTGCAACCGCGTCCAAGTCCAAGTCCAAGGCGGGCGACTCGTCTGCAGCCACAAAGCCGAAGCAGGGCAAGCTCACGCAGCTGCACTTCTCCTTGGACACCCCGACGCTGCGCACATGCCCGCTCTGCGACCTCTCGTACACGCGCGGCGCGCCGGACGACGAGGCGCTGCACAAGGCGCACTGCGCACGCGTCCAGCGTGGGCTGGAGTGGGGCCGGGAGGAGCAGCGCGAGGCCGAGAAGGCGGGCGTCGAGGAGCTGGAGAGTAGCGTGAAGCTCCCGAATGGCGCGCGCGGCAGGATTGTGTGTTTCCGCCCGGACGTTGGCGGGAAGATTGGAGCGAAGGTGCGCGTGTTTGCACTGGCTGTTCGTTGGTGCGCGTTGGTTGACATGGGGTGTTGCAGCTTGCGATTCTGCTGGACACGATCCGCCTCGCGCTCTCGTCCCCGCCGCTTTCGCCTGCGGTGCTTCAGCGGTCCAAGATATACCTCTTCCTACTGTCTACACCAGGCGCCTCTACAACGCGCGAGAAGATCGTCGGATGCGTCGTTGCGCAACGCATCTCCACTGCCATGGCCATCGCTAACCCCGCCGAGCTCTCCCCGTCCTCCTCCCAGACGTCGTCGCAAGAATCCACTACCACAGCCTCCCTACCCTCTTCTCAGTCTGAGCCTCTTTCCGCATCTCCTGCATCCTCTCCGGCACCTGCGCTGCTCCCCGTTGACTCTGCGTCGAACCTCTACGTGCACCCCGCGCCACTCTCTACTCCCCTCGGCATCCCACGTCTCTTCGTATCCTCCGCGCACCGCCGCCTTGGCATCGCTTCGCGCCTGCTCTCTGTGGCTGCGCAGACGTTCATCCTCGGCTGCCCGCTCGACCCCGCCAAGGGCGAGGTTGCGTTCACGCAGCCTACTGGCGCGGGCAAGGCCGTCCTCGAGACGTGGGGGCGGGGCGGGGTCCGAATTTACGAAGAGGAGCAGAACATGTGAGGTCTACGGGCAGACGCTAGGTTCCTGGTATAATGGCTACAGCTCTGTTTTGTACATTTGTCGTTGCTCTATATTCCCGTACGTAGTTTTGGACGATATCCTCTTAGACCAAGTATATCCATACGTATCCGTCATGTATAGTCGATTTGCCGAATCCAATAGCAATATCATCGCTTGAGCCTTGTCGCACACACACAGCTCGGCAATGAGTGAGAAAAAGAGAGTAGGATATATACAAGCGATACAGCGTGACGAGAAGGGATGCCCAATGCGTAGTATTCCGTACATATTTGATGCTTGTGCGAACGACCGACAATATCGTACCCGCCAGAGAGGTCTGCATACTAGTAGTAGTGTACTTTCCTGCCGCCCCGCGCCCCGGGGCGGCCCACGACCGTGACGACCCGTGCCGCCGCCGCCACCACCACACACTGCGCTGCGCCCCGTTTGTTGTACAACCGCGACCGTATCCGATCGGAAAGGAGAGAAGAGTGCGGCCGCGGTGCCTTAGGCCTCGACCTCGAGCGCACGCGCGCCGCCCGTGAGCGTCGTCGTGGGAGGGATGAAGGTCTACAGATAAGAAGTGTCAGCTTTGGGGTCCCAGGCGAGAGAGTAAGGAGGCGTGCTTACCCTCGTCTTGATACCACCGTCGAACGGTAAGCGGGTGGAGCCGTTGCTGAGCCATGCGTCGACCTCGGCAGCGCAACGGCGGCCCTCCTGGATACCCCAGACGATGAGCGACTGCCCACGTCTGCAGTCGCCCGCCGCGAACACGCCGTCGACAGTCGTCGTGTATTTCTAACAACGCATGAGATGTTAGCGAATTCGTTTCGTGCAAACATATTTGGCGAGAACACGTACGTTCTTGGGGGTCTGGATGTTGCTCCGCGCGTCCTGCTTGACGCCGAGCGACTTGAGCAGGTCCGCCTCAGGCCCGAGGAAGCCGAGCGCGAGGAACACGAGCTGCGCGGGGAAGAACTTCTCCGAGCCCGGCGTCTCCTCCATCTTCCACCGGCCGCCGCTGTCCTTCGTCCACTCGACGCGCACCGTGTTCAGGCCCTGCAGCTGCCCGCTCTCGTCGACGACGAACTCCTTCGTCGAGATGCAGTACTCGCGCGGGTCGTTCCCAAAGTGCGCCGCGACCTCCGTGTGCCCGTAGTCGGTGCGGAAGATGCGCGGCCACTGCGGCCACGGGTTGTCGCGCCCGCGGCCCGCGGGCGGGCGCGGGAGCAGCTCGAAGTTCGTGACGGACTTCGCCCCGTGGCGCATCGCGGTCCCGATGCAGTCGTTGCCCGTGTCGCCGCCGCCGATCACGATCACGTCCTTGCCCTTTGCGCTGATGTACGAGCCGTTCTGCAGCTCCGAGTCGAGCAGCGACTTCGTGTTCATCTGCAGGAACTCCATCGCGAAGTGGATCCCGTCCACCTCGCGGTTCGGGATCTTGAGGTCGCGCGGCCATGTCGCGCCGGTCGCGCAGATGACGGCGTCGTGCTCGCGGCGGATGTCGTTCGGGTCGACGTCCTTGCCGACGAAGGTGTTGGGGACGAAGGTGACGCCCTCGGCCGCCATGAGATCGATACGGCGCTGAACAACGGTCTTGTCGAGCTTCATGCTATAATGAGAGTCAGATATACGTTTGCTGAAGGAGAGGCTTTAGACACGTACTTCGGGATACCGTACATGAGCAGACCACCGAAACGGTCGTTACGATCGTAGACGGTGACCCAGTGGCCGGCCTTGTTGAGCTGGTCAGCAGCGGCGAGACCCGCAGGTCCAGAGCCGATGACAGCAATCTTCTTGCCAGTCCGGAACTGAGGGGTCTTGGGGGCCATCCAGCCCATCTCGAAGCCCTACAAAAAGACGTCAGCGTAAGGTTCAAGGAGTATCCAAAGAATGCATACCTTGTCGATGATCGCGCACTCAATGCTCTTGATACCGACGGGCTGCTCGTTGATGCCGAGCACGCACGCACCCTCGCACGGCGCAGGACACACCCGCCCCGTGAACTCGGGGAAGTTGTTCGTCATGAGCAGGCGGTTGAGCGCGTCCTGCCACTGGTTCTTGAACACGAGGTCGTTCCACTTCGGAATGATGTTCGAGATCGGGCACCCGGTGTCGGACTGGCAGAACGGCACGCCGCAGTCCATGCAGCGCGCGGACTGGTACTTGAGCTCGTCGTCCGTCAGGCGCGTCGAGATCTCCTTCCAGTCCTTGACCCGCTTGCGCGGCGGGCGGTACGTCTCCGTGAGCCGCTTGTACTTCATGAACCCGCGCGTCTTGTCGAGCTTGTGCAGCCGGCTCTTCGTCGTCGCGTCGTCCACGAGCGAGTCCTCCATGTCGCCCACGTTGGGCTCGATGCGGGCACGGGAGCTCGCACGGCTCATGTGGGAGAGGGGCTCCTTGGGGAGGAGAAGGTCCTCGAGGCCCTCGGAGGCAAGGTCAACCTGGGACGCGGTGCGCGAGGGGACGAGGTCAATCACGCTCTGGCGCATCTTCTCCTCCTTCTGCTTCGCGAACTGCTCCTCGAGCACGCGCTTGTAGTCGTGGGGCATGACGCGGACGAAGAGGGGAAGCAGGTGGTGGAAGTCGTGCAGGACGCGGTCGGCGACCTCGGACCCGGTGTAGTGGCGGTGGTCCTCAATGAGGCCCCGGAGCTCCGCGATCTCGCGCGGGTCGGAGACCTTGCCGAGCTCGACCATCTCCATGTTCACCTTCGACGCGAACGTGTGTGCGGTGTCGAGCACGTACGCGATACCGCCGCTCATACCAGCGGCGAAGTTGCGGCCGGTGGAACCGAGGACGACGACACGACCGCCGGTCATGTACTCGCAACCGTGGTCACCCGTGCCCTCGACGACGGCGTTCGCGCCCGAGTTACGGACGGCGAACCGCTCGGCGGCGATACCGCGGATGAACGCCTCGCCGTACGTAGCACCGTACAAGCAGACGTTGCCGACGATGATGTTCTCCTCGGCCTTGAACTGCGACTGCTTGGGCGGGTAGACGATGAGACGACCGCCCGACAGGCCCTTTCCGACGTAGTCGTTCGCGTCACCCTCGAGCTCGATGGTGATACCGGGCGCGAGGAACGCGCCGAGCGACTGACCAGCGGACCCGCGCATCATGATGTGGATCGTGTCCTTCGGGAGGCCCTCCTCGCCGTACAGCTTGGAAACGCGGTGCGAGAGGGACGTGCCAAGCGCGCGGTCCGTGTTCGTGACGTCGCACTCGATGTGCACGGGCAGGCCCTTCGTGAGCGCGGGCTCGGACTCGTCGATGAACTTGTTGTCGAGACGGATGTACAGCTTGTGGTCCTGCGGGCGCACGCGGTACGTGGCGGCCCCAGGGCGCATCTGCCAGGCGGGCTTGAGGATCGCGCTGAGGTCGAGGTGCGCGGTCTTCGGCGTGCGGAGCTTCTCGTCGACCTTGAGCATGTCGGCGCGGCCGACCATCTCGTTGATGGTGCGGAAGCCGAGCTTGGCCATGTAGCGACGGAGGTCCTCAGCGATGTAGTAGAAGAAGTTGATGACCTGCTCGGGCTGGCCAGAGAACTTGGCACGGAGCTGAGGGTCCTGGGTAGCGATACCAACAGGGCAAGTGTTCACTGTGAGACATGGTCAGCACACACGTACCGCAATCACTAACACCAGGAAAACTTACGGTGGCACTTCCTCATCATGATACAACCCATAGCGATGAGAGGAGTGGTAGCGAAACCCCACTCCTCCGCACCAAGCAAGGCGGCGATGGCGATGTCACGACCAGTACGGAGCTGACCGTCAGTCTGCACCGTAACACGGCCGCGCAGGTCGTTGAGGACAAGCGTCTGGTGCGTCTCCGCAAGACCGAGCTCCCACGGCAGACCGGCGTACTTGATACCGGTCCAGCGCGAGGCGCCTGTACCACCGTCGTGGCCGGAAATGAGGATGTGGTCCGCCTTCGCCTTCGCGACACCGCTCGCGACGATACCGACGCCGACCTCGGACACGAGCTTGACGGAAATACGCGCACGCGGGTTCGAGCACTTGAGGTCGTAGATGAGCTGCTTCAAGTCCTCGATCGAGTAGATGTCGTGGTGCGGCGGGGGCGAAATGAGACCGACGCCCGCCGTCGAGTGGCGCGTGCGCGCGATCGACGTCGACACCTTGTGCCCGGGCAGCTCACCACCCTCGCCCGGCTTCGCTCCCTGCGCCATTTTGATTTGGAGCTCGTCCGCGTCCGCGAGGTAGTTCGAGGTCACGCCGAAGCGGCCGGACGCGACCTGCTTGATCGCGGAGCGCATCGTGTCCCCGTTGGGCAGCGTGAGCGACCGCTCCGCGTCCTCGCCGCCCTCGCCGGTGTTCGACTTCCCGCCGAGGCGGTTCATCGCGACCGCGAGCGTCGAGTGTGCTTCCATCGAGATCGAGCCGTACGACATCGCCCCAGTCACGAAGCGGCGCACGATCTCGTTCCAGGGCTCGACCTGCTCGATCGGAATCGCCGTCGCGTTCTCGTAGCGGAAGTCGAGAAGGCCGCGGAGATGAACCGCACGGGTCTGCGCGTTCGCGTTGTCTGCGTACGCGTCATACGCGCCCTGGTTCTTCTCCCGGACCGCGTCCTGGAGGTTGGCGATCCCGGACGGGTCGTTGATGTGTGCCTCGCCGCCGGACCGCCAGTGGTACTCGCCCGACTCTGGCATCCCGGGGGGCAGGACGGTCTCACGCGAAGGCCAGCCACGCTCATGCATCTCGAATGCGTCCATGGCGAGAAGATCGAAGGTAGCACCCTGGACACGGCTCGCGGTGCCGACGAAGCACTTCTCGATGACCTCCGTGTGCAAGCCGAGGGCCTCGAAAATCTGCGCGCCCTTGTATGACTGCAGCGTCGAGATGCCCATCTTGGACATCACCTTGAGAATTCCGCCGTCCACGGAGTGGCGGTAGTTGTCCATTAGGTCGGTCAGGGTCTTGCCCTCTTTGATCCTAGAGCCAGAGAGCGCGTGAGCAGCTGGTTCCATGCAGAAGTCAATCACGGATGACTCACAATCCTTCGCGAACGACCTTGTGGATGCATTCCATGGTCAGCCATGGGCAGATAGCGTCCGCACCGTAGCCCAGAAGCACGCAGAGGTGGTGTACCTCACGCGCCTCGGCCGTCTCGATCATGAGTGCGACCTTCGCGCGCGCCTTCTGGGTGACGAGATGGTGGTGTACGCCACCGCACGCAACCAGGGCGGAGAGCGCGACGCGCGAGGAGCTGGTCTCGCGGTCGGAGAGGATGATGACCTTGATGCCGTCGTCGATGGCCTGCGTCGCCTCAGAGCAGACACGCTCGAGCGCGGTCTTGTACCCCGGGAGACCGTACTCCTTGGGGAAGGTGATGTCGATCGTGCGCGAAGGCCAGGTACCGTAGGCAGACTTGAGGTTCTTCATCGCGTTCATCTCCTCGATCGTGAGAATGGGAGAAGGCAGCACGATGCGGTGACACTGCTGGGGGTTCATCTCGAGAAGGTTGCCCTCGGGACCGACGTAGCACTCGAGCGACATGACGATAGACTCGCGAATAGGGTCGATGGGAGGGTTCGTGACTTGGGCGAACAGCTGCCTGAAGTACTCGTAGATGAGGCGGGGCTGCGACGACATCGCCGCCAGGGGCGCATCGTTACCCATAGAGCCGAGCGGCTCCTTGCCGTCGGAGAACATTGGAAGCATGAGCAGGTTCAGCTGCTCGACGGTGTATCCGAATGCGAGCAGCTTTGGGTCTGTGCTGAGTGAGAACTCGTCGATGGTCGGGGCCACAGACGTGGAGCGCTGAACGCGCTTGACGATGGTCGGGACGTTGAGCATGTTCGACTCGATCCACGACGCGAAGTTCTGCTTGCGCGCGGTGTTGCGCTTGAGCTCCTTGTCGTCGACGATGCGGCCCTCCTCGGTGTCGACGAGTAGCATGCGGCCGGGCTTGAGACGGCCCTTCTGGATGACTCTCTCCGGGGGAATGTAGACCGCGCCGACTTCGGACGCGCAAACGATGATATCTTCGTCGCTGACAACGTAGCGGCACGGACGGAGTCCGTTACGGTCCAAGTTCGCACCACAGTAGCGGCCGTCACTGAACGCGAACAGCGCCGGGCCGTCCCATGGCTCTTGGAGGCACGCCGCCCAGCTGTAGAACGCCTTCTTCTCAGGCTCCATCGTCTCGTTCCCTTGCCACGCCTCGGGAATGAGCATCATGACCGCCTCAGGGAGTGTCAAAACACCGTTAACGGTGAGGAGCTCGAGCACGTTGTCGAACGCCGCAGAGTCAGAGCCGCCGGACTCGATGATGGGGTATAGGAGGTCCAACTGGTCTCCGAACAGAGACGATGAAAGCACACCCTCGCGGGCGCGCATCCAGTTCCTATTACCGCGCAGGGTATTGATCTCACCTAATACGTACAAATCAACGAGCTGCCTTAGGTGAGGAAGGCGGCGTCTGTGGACTTACCGTTGTGTGCGGCCCAGCGCATGGGTTGCGCACGGTCCCAGGACGGGAAAGTGTTCGTAGAGAAACGCGAGTGCACGAGCGCGAAGTGCGCGCGGTACAGAACATGGTTCAGGTCGTGGTAGTAGTTGTATACTTGCGGCGGCGAAAGCTGACCCTTGTAGACGATGTTCTTCGAGGAGAGCGAGCAAATATAGAAGCCCTTCGAGAGCGAACTTAAGACAAACGGATCCGAGTACTTAAGCTTACGTTCATAGCGGGTGAATAGGGGAAGGGGACAAACATGTTATGCGTCGCATGCTTGCGCATGATGTAGAGCTGACACTCAAAGTGTTTCGCATCAAAGTTACCGCCACGCGCGGTAGTGCCGTCACCGTAGTGCGAGCGCAGGACTACGAAGGGCTGCAGGATAGCAGGCTCCTTGCTCGCCGCCGCGGGGCCCAAAATAGTACCGTCCGTCGGGACCTCCCTCCAGCCGAGGACGCGGAGGCCGAGGTCGTTCGCAATCTTGGAGAACATAGCCTGCTGCTGTTGGAGGCCAACGGGGTTGTTCGCCTTGAAGAAGACATTACCGACGGCGTACTGACCGGGCTCCGGAAGCTCGCAGCCGATGTCCCGCTCGGCCTCACGCTTGAAGAAAAGGTGGGGTATGCCGGTCATGACGCCTGCGCCGTCACCGTCGCGGCTGTCTGCACCAGTGGCGCCACGGTGGGTCATGGCGCACAGGAGCTGGCGGGCGTCGGAGACGATCTTGTGGGACTGGTCACCCTTGATGTGGCAAATGAAGCCGACACCGCATGCGTCCTTTTCATAGTCGTTCATGTACAAGCCCTGGCTGGCGGGCAGCGAGGAGTCGAACGACGTAGGGTCGCGTTCGACGGCGTCGAAGCCATTTTGCGTATCAGACTCTGGGGCGGACAAGGAAGGCGGAGGAGGATCGGCGAGGCGATCAGCGATAGCCATAGAACGCAGGAGGAGATCTGAGGGTAATTGATGGGAACTGCCTGGAGGAGCAGGAGGACGCGGGGAAGCGGAGGAGATGGTGGTGGACGGAGGAGAAGGGCGTTGTGCGCTGGAAAGGACGACGACGGGCAGCAGGCCAAAATTTCTATTGGCGAGGCCGAGTCAGAGGGAAGAGAGGACGCTGGAGTCAGTGGAGGAGCGTTCAGAGACCGCCCGCCGCCTTCACCCGAGGCTCGAGCGTCCGATCGCCTTCCCGCCACTTTCCATCTCGGCTTCAACCATCTAGCAGCTCTTATCTCATCGCTGGCCAATCACAGCGCACACAGAGCAAATTCACGCCATCTCATTCCGCATCTCATCTTATCTCGCGCATTCACGCGGGACCCCGCCCGGAGCGGCCGCAGCCACCCCCGCTCCCCGATCTCCGTCCCGTCATCCTCGGCGCCCTCCTCCCGCTCCCGTGCCACACCCGAACGGAGCCCTCCCCGACAAGCCAGAGACCAGTCTCGCCCGCGTCGCCTCCGTGCTTGCCCCCGAACTCAGTTGTCCGCGCGCGACGCCTTCGTCGTATGCCAGAACGCGCGAACGTCTTCATCTCACCCGCTCGCGGCTGCCGAAGCAGCTCATGATCGTCTCTTCTCCAGCCCGCGCCCCAGGAACGGCCAAGCAACAGCCCAGCCCGCGCACTCCTCGCACGTCAGTAGCCAAACGCGTATCCCTTCCCCTCCCCCACTTTCCCCATTCCGACCCCGACGACGTACGACGACGACCTGCGGTCCCCGAAAGGTTCCCAGCGGGGGTATCTTTGTCCCTGGCCCTGGGCGATGCGCGCCCATGCAAGAATCGCGGGAACGCTCTTACGCCCAGAGGCTCCAGAGCCTCCTCAGACTCTCTCGTCTCTTACGTCGGAAAAATGTCCCAGAGGCGTGCTCCGCCACGCGACGACCCGCCCGCCCCCTCCGTCCACACGGATGCTTTCCACATATCAGAATCCTCGGATTATCCCCACTCATGTCCCCAGCGTTCCCATCCGTCCTTCGCGGACTGAATGTGGACGCGACGAGACCGAGGGCAGGTACGGCAGCTCCGTGACGGATGCCGTCCGCCGTCCCTGCCCTCCGCGCGCACAAAACTCTGCTCGACAATCGGTGAGTAGCCAGTGCGCTCCCACACCTCGGCCGGGACGAGGACCTGTTCGCAGAAGTGCGATCGAGTCTATTCCCCTTCTTGAACCTTCGCCACGAGCCCCCGTACCATAGATCGCCATCAGGGCGCAATTCCATCAGATCGGACCGCCGTGCAGGTCCTCACATACTCATCTATGACATGCGTGACTTCCACCTGCTATAAAGCGGCACACCTCGGAAATTTCAGAGTGCTGGCCAGCCTAGAACAACTCGTGCTGAGGTTCCTTGGAAGAGAAGTCTCAGGGCAGGCGTACCGTGACGTACCGTTGGACAAACTCCCGGCCACCAAGGGAAGCACTTCCCATCCTGAGGACTGCATGCTGCGGCTCGAGACTTCGCAAGAGAACCTCAGAGAATACAGGCCCGCCACCGCCGCCCCAAGCAAAGTTGCTGCGTGATACTGTACACGAGGTGGAAGGTATCCGGGGTGCAAAAATCTAGCCAGCCCCATCGTGCAATGCGCAACACACGGCCGCTGGGAAGGTCGAGCGTGAGCGCGCATTCGATGACACCATGCGAAATTACTGACCCTTCTGATGTCCGTTGTATTGTCGTACGGTCTCACCGGTCGACATGTCCCATAGTCGCGCAGTGTGGTCCGAGGAGGCTGGCGCACGATTTGTCTCAAGGTACAGCGCGAGGACGGTCCGAACGTGTACGTACCGGTCACCAAGTACGCCGAGTCCGCGCTGAACGCACAGTCCCATACCCACCGCTGGTGACCCTGCAAAGTCTTTTCCAACTTAAATTCGTAGTTGGGCGTTATTGACCAGATCTTGATGGTCGTGTCAGCAGAGCATGTTGCTAGAAACCTAGCCGAAAATTCGTTCAATCCTACATAGGCGCAGAGAAGCGCTGTGTGCACTAACTTTACGTCAGGGCTCAAGAGGAGCCGAGTAAGGTACTTGTTGTGCGCTTGGAACATCGTCACGGCCTGGAATCTGGGTAGATCAGATCGTTCCTCGTTGATTTTCCAGACGTAGCATTTCCCCTACGCCGATACAGGTTAGCGAGACGATCATGAGAAATGACAGGCGCACGAGCCTTCACGCTTCCCGCGACGAGGCAGGAGCCGTCGGAGGCAAGGCTGATAGAGCGCATCGGAGTATCACCTCCGGGTGTCTGAGAGTTGGAGCGGTCAGCATCATATGGGAAGGCATGCAGCGAGGAACGCACCAGCTCGTGTGTGCAGATATTCTCCGATAAATCCCACTGCTTTATCCTCCCGGCCTGGTCGCACGAAATCAACTCCCCCTGATTTGGGTGCACTACGACGTCGTTGACTGCGCAGCCGGCGAATTAGTATGGCGCGTTCGAGACTGGGGTGAGACCGCCATACCGGGTGCTTCATTGTCGTAATTACGATGGAGATGGCTGTTGCTCCTGTGTGTTGCGAGGCCACAGTCTTAGCGATCGGACGAGCGGACTTGCCGCAATTACGCACCGTAGATCCCAAATCTTGATTGTCCCATCCTCGCTTCCAGTTACGAGCCACTTCCCTTCGCTGTGGAAGCAGACGGCGGTGATGTTACCGTTATGCCCTTCGAATATCGCGATCTAGTGCGCGCCAGCAATTCGGCATTGAGTAAGGGCGGACGTCATGAAGAACGGGGAGACGCACCGGTCCCGCGGAGGGTGCGGCCGCAATCTCGTAGATGTAAGCCTTCTTGTGGATGGCGGCCGCCAGTAGGCGTTTACTACATGTCGCAGACATGAGCCTTAAGAGAATGCCCAGAGCGAGACGCGTCCTTACTCCGGAGATATAGCTAGGCGGTTGACTTGCTGTGAAGATAGCACCACACGGCACAAGTTGTGAATGATGTGTCTCTGGCGCACGCAATGAACGGCCTCACTCCAGATTCCCCGACGCGGGGGATGGTGCGCGAACATATGCCACTCCAGGCTTCCCAGAAACGGATTTCATGGTCATACGAGCCGGTTACGAGAATGACGGACATGTCGGCGCGAGCGGGAGCAGTGGCAGCGGTAGACCTTGAGCTTGTAGACGAGGACTGCACAGGCATCCCGAGCGTCGACGTCGGACGAGAGGGAGCTGAGCGGACCTCAGCGCGCTCGGACGGTGGCTGGTGTAGTTGGATTACGTCAGCGCCGCCGCCATCAGACGGTGCGATATCCGGTGTGCGCGCGTTGCCTAAAGCGCGCACTCACTCTGCTTTGCACGCGCATGCATCTGCTGCATCTTCTGCTCGTCATCATCCTCGCTATGCTGGATCTCGCGTATTCTGATTTTGACTTTGGGTTCATTACTAGTCTGGTCGCCTTGCTGCCGCCGGCTCGAATCGAAGATTGGAATATTAATTCCCTGCTCTGTGACGGCCGTTACTACGCACGCATGGTGAACACACCTGTACGGACGCTAGGCTTCGCTACCTGGACCGGCCGATTTGATAGGCTTAAACTCTGCGTCACGCTTCAGACCTATAACCCAGCTGGGCCTCGTGTGGTCTACCAATCAAATTTGGCAGCGAGCATCCCGGCTCACTGATTCTGCGCATCCTCGCCGTGTATCCCCTCGCGCAGCTCCGAACCCACCAGGCTGGTATCTCTCCTCACCGGGACCCTCCCGCGAAGCAACCTCTATCTGGGCTATGCATTCCCAACCTCTGCTCTGGACCCAGCCTGCCACTACACTCCCTGACTTGCATGCGTCCCCCCCTTGTCTATACTTCTCCCGGGCGATCCGCCATCTTCTCTCGGACGTACGTCCTGTCCCCATTCCTTTCGCTTAGCCCTCTCTGCACTTGTCCAGCCTCTCGAACCCTCTTTCTTGACCCTACTCACCAACCAAAATAGATCTCCCCTTTGCAACTGAGATGATGCACCAACCGTCCTCCCATGGGCCACGCATACAAACGCTGGCCCGATCCGTCCGCCGTCCCAAGGGTTCAGCGTCGTCAGCTCCTGCGCTTCCAGTATAAGAGAGAGCTCCATGGTCGCTGTAGGTAAGCCACCACACCCACACCCACACCCACCACACCACATTCACCGACACTCATGGACCCCTTCCCCGTAGGTGGCTCTCAGAGCATCCTCGGGGCGTGCCTCACTGACCCGCCGCCAGATCGGAACTCGCGTCTTCTTCCTCGAGGGCGGGAAGACTCGCACCGGCACAGTGCAAGACACCGAGACCATCGAGGTGAGCGTGTCACAGGTCCCGTGTGTCGGCTTTGCTCACCGGGATTCAGGGTCTCCGGTTTGTCATCATCAAGCTCGACGATGGCAACCCAAGGCCGGTGAAGCTGCCGTGCGTACCTGCCTTCCCTTCCCGTCCTTCCCGAGGCTGATTAGATTTAGTTTGTCCAGTGTCAACAGCGTCTCAAAAGCCAATTGATCCCACGCCGCCCTCGACGACCACGGCACTCACTCATGGCACCCGACCAAAAGTACTATGTTCCGGGCTCGACGGACTCCTTACTAGATGTCTCGCGCACGCACATTATTATTCTCCACGGACTTCTTCATAGATGTATCGCTGCCACGCTCTGCTGCTCTGTCGTTGTATTCTCTTTGACCGGCTTAGACACTATTCCCGGACTCGCACTGTATACCCGCTAGACATATACACCGTATTTGGGACTTTCACAAAATACACATCGGTTCCGAGTGCACGCATCGCGCGATCGGCTTTGAACCCCATTTCTCTCGCGGAAATCATGGATTCACTTGCGCGTTCCGCCGGACGTTTCTAAGGCCAACTGGGGGCGAGCTGGACGACGACGCGCCTCGGCCTCCGAAAATGATCCATGCACACGAACGACGTATGAGGTCTTCGACGCGGAGACGTCGATGTCGAAGGGCCCTCGCGCCGTCCTTCTCCTTCCGCGAGTACCACTGCCGCTCGCACGAAACACGAGCCGAATGTCCGAGGCGCTCGGGGCTCGTCCAATCTCAAGCGCTCATTGGGCTGCCGTTCCATCCTGCTTCCCACTCTCTCGTACCCCGCCGCTGCATGCATGCACCTCGACCGCAACCCCCGAGTGCGAATGCGAGGTCCTCAGCTCCACTCACATCCAATGTATCTCAGACTCCGCTATCGCCCTCCTCGCACGTTGGCTGGTTATGATGCCTAGACGCACAAAGACCTCCTCATTTCGTGCCCTGCTCACCCAAGGCGGGCCATCAACTGACCTCCTCGCGCATGCTTCGTGATGCGCCGCGCTGCTCCGCTTCTGGCGTACGCTATCAGCTGCAGCAGAGCCAGTTTCCCGACGATCTTCCTCTGAAGGAAGCGGCCGCAGAGGGCGTGGGCAGATGCCTTCGAGGATCCACTGAGAGGCCGGCTGCGATGTCCGCATCGTCCACTTTGTGATGGCCGGCTGCCTTGGTAGTGGTGCCTTCCTATCTCATTCATTCCAGCCGAGCATGCAGATCATTTCGGCCTCGACATGGCACTGCTGCTGTCTTTCTTGAGGTTCGTGCGTTCACTAGGACGTAACGCTGTGGGTGTACGTGTTCTCCTCCATTCGACCCCCTTTGACTCTTCCATCTGTGTACAATTCCTAGAGAGCCGTTGCTGCGATGCATTCGAGTATATTACATGTGTGCCTGCAGCTCACAGTACGTCCCAGGCGGTGAGCATCTATCACAGACGGTCAACCAAGTAAAGCAGCAATTGAATGGCTGTGGGCTACTCGGAGATTCGGTAGACACATCCGTAACGCATGCAAGCGTAGGACGCCCTTACATAAAGTCTTGCAGGTAAAAACCATCCTGAATGAAAGTCTTCGCCCCGTCTAAGCAACGCTATGATCGTACTTGCCTTTAGCGGTGTAGCACGGCCGCCGAATCTAAGCGCCCTACGGAGTGCTTTGAGCTCGTGCCAGTACTGCATGCCGCCTCTCCTTCGAGAACATTGAATGTGATTTGCTGCTTTCTCACCGACCCCTAGCACACTCGTCGCTCAAACTCCGCCGACTGACGTTCCGGGGCACCCACGCATTGTATGAAATGCCAGCACTGACCGCTTCACTGCCAGGACGCAACACCTCCGACACCGCGGACCAGGACGACGCACGTCCGGGCACCCTGTTCTCGTCCGTCCTGCAGCTCTGCATCGAGGTGCTGTCGTGTATCTGCGTCCCGCTCCTGCTCAAGTGCCTCGCCGTCTGGCAGGGCCTCGCACGCACGGCCCATGAGCTTCTCAGCCGATTTTTAGCCCTCCCTCCCTGCCAAGTCTACCCGCCCAGAGAAAGCGCCGTCGTAATCGTTGGCGGAGACGACGGTGCGTTTGTTCGTCTGCAGCTGATAGGAGGCGATCACAGGCGTGCTGAAGCGGGCGAATTGCCAACGCGCCGTGCAGACGTAGGGAGGCACCTCGCGCTCACCTTCTCTGAGCAGGGCTGCACGGTCTTTGCGCTCTGCCCTGACCATCCAGCTCAAGCCTCGCCGGCGCAAAGCTCGCGCGAGGCCGCACAGGATACATCGAACGTGTCTGAAGTGAGGACCCTTCCCTCTGCCGTTCGCCGCCCGCGCTCGCGACGCTGAACCCCAGCGCGGCAGCTTATCCAGGAGTGGCACAAGAGGATAAAGAGATCCGGCCGTTCGCCGCGGTGGGGCTTGCTCGCGCCCATCGTGCTCGACATGAATTCAGGGGCGCAGCGCGCGCACGCGGTCGAGACCGTCGATGCCTACTGCGCGACGCACAACCTCCACCTCGTCGCGGTGATCGTGCTGCCGTCGAGTGCTCCCGCCCGTATGTGGGAACCCGTCGTCTGCGCGTCGACCCTGATTTACACGCACCCACGCTGTTAAAGCTCCACGGCCTGAGCCCCAGCCGCTCGCGGGCGGCGCGGCGGACGTCGCGGCCTGGGCAGATGTCGTCCGCCGGTGCCTCGTGGCGCCCATAGCCGTGGTGCACGGCTACTCTAAGCTGCTCGCGGCGGCCTCAGGGCGGGTCGTGCTCGTGCTCGCATGTGAGTTGTTTCCAGCGTCTCCCTCCCCGTGCGGCGTGTGTCACTCAATTTGGCACGCAGCCGGCGATCAACTTGGAATGCACTCTGCGCACCTACATGCACTCGAATCGGCAGCCCAATTCCTGCGCCGGGAATGGGGCTTGTTAGGCATCAGAGTCGCAACAGTGTCGGCTGGACCCTTCGCCCCGGCGTCCAAGCAGGCGGACGATGCCGCGAGGTAGGGCTTCCGCGCTCGAATTTTAACCTTGTTACCAATTACAAACCCTGGCCCGCGTACCACAGCATACCAGGAACCCTCGCTTCGAGCGGGCGTGGCGGAGGTGAGCGTTGCAATCTACCGATGCGTGCTCAGATGTTTGATGGAAGATGCTAGACCGCGGACCGGGCGTGCGAAGCGCCATACGGGACATGCTGCGCCCCTTCTTTGTCCGGTATGAAGACGTATGGTGCACCCTGGACGATATCGTCCGATCGAGGCAAGGACTTACAGCCAATGGGTGCAGAGCCGCGCGTTAACCGTTCTGCAGATACCCTAGAGAGCGTTACGTTGTCGGTCTCCACGCAGTCTTGGAAGACGTGTACCAAGCAATGCCCGCGGCCCTCCGGTTGCGTCTTCTTCGTCTGGAAACCTACCACTGGTGACGGCATCGAGGTCGTCTATTCGCAGGTCCCTTGCAATCATACGGGTGCAATCCAAGTAATTTACACGGACGCTGGGCGAGGCGGGTACTATGCGTCTCCTGCCGTTTTCCGATCCTATGAGAAATAAGAAGCGATGAGACCATATGGCTGTGCACGAGGCGGAGTGCTCACCCGAATCATAAGACTCAAGCGCTGTCGACCGTCAGGCTTCCCGAGAATAGAATGTTGATAGTTGTATCGGATGGAATCGCTGGGAAGGCGTGAAGGCCCGGTCATAAAGAGGCACGGATCACTGACCGCTGTAAGTACACACTGCCGGACGGGAGTGGGAGTTCGTAGCGCTCTTCGGGGCAAGAGGGATTTTCCAGCCGAAGGATGCGTTCGTCGCCCAATGAGACTCCCAGAATCCACGAACTGCAGAGAGCTAAGAAAAGGCCTTCGACGGCGTAAGCGATGGGACCCACCCGCTGGCCTCTAGATTGTCAACATGTGGCTAGAAGACGGTTGAATATATTATGCCCCAGGGTGCTCAATGCCACCCACCATGATCTCGCCGCTAGACGCCAGGTGCAGTATGTGGGTTTGTGTATCCTCATTAGGATGCACCGTGCGGAGCCTCTCGAGTAAAGACGGTAATTCGGGCATGTCTTCCGGCCATGAGGTGACGTGCATCTCACGGTAATACTTGATGACACCGTCGAAGTGTCCCTAGGAGTGTATCAATATTCTGTTGCAGGATTCTCGGCCGGATATAGACCCACCTCCTGGAAGTCATACAGTTCATCTGGTAGGAAGAGTGCCTGGACCGAGTCTTGTGTAGTTGTAATTTGGGGCGCCCTCAGGAACTCTCTTCTTCGGCGTCGAAATCGACTTCCTTCCATTGAATCTAATTTGCGCAGAGCTGCTCGCAGCAGGGTGCGTTGCTCCTGAGCAGTGAAGAAGTCCGGATAGAAGGCAAAGTCTCGTGGCAACGGCGCGCCGCTGAGCTGTCGAGTGAATAGGTGAGAGTTGACCGCCCCGCAACGCCGTGCGCGATGCCTGCAAGTCAGCATTGCGTTGAGGGGAATGTGAGCAAGGGATTGGCGCATGCCGAACCGGGTGCTGGCGGTGGAAGCCAACCTTGTAGAGAGGGTGCACTGCTCAAAGTGTGCGATCGAGAATCTTGGTGCACATCATGCATCGCGGAGTAGGCGTCGGAAAGTGCCGGGCGAGTACTGTACTTTGTGGCGCCGAGCGCCTGCTGCGTCGCCCGTCGGCTTTGCCGGGCGTCTCTTTGGCGTCTCCCACAGCGTCCGTCTGCCACCACAGTGTGTTCCCGCGAGCGGCGAGGCACTTCATGCTTGCGTTTGCATGTCGCACAACGCTGACGATGGCGCGCAACAGCAACAGTCCTACTCCGAGCTCTATGCTGCCCTAGCGCGCACAGCAACCCGCAGCCTCGCCCTCTACTTCTCCCGCCCCGTCAGGCTCTTCAGGCCTTCGAAAGGTGCGCAGCCCTCACTCGCGAAAGCAGCGCACCGCAACTTACCAGCCTATTCGTTCCCAGTGAGCGGTTGGCAGTCTCTTCGCGGGCTAGCCGATAGCCAAGGCCAGGCCCTCTCGCCCTCGTATCTCTCGTGGCTCGTCAGGGAACATGGGGTATGTACGTCTCGCGATCTGTGCCCCTTCCACCGCGTCTCATCGCGGTCCGCAAGTGGCTGGTGATTCCGAAACACTTCCTGCCGCCGATGCTCGTCAACGGCCTCCTTGGCTTCGTGCTCTGGTCGACCTACACCGAAGCGTCCAGCACGCTCGAGCCCTACCTCGCCCCGCATCCCACCACCCTCGCTGCTATATCGGGTGCCACGGCTGGCGGCGCTCAGGCCCTGCTCGCCGCCCCGGCCGAGAACATGCGCTTCGCGCTCGAGGGCACTTCGCGTGCGACGGGGTGGAGCGACGCGTGGAAGGAGGTCTTCCGGCGCACGGAACCCTCGACAGACCTGCCGCGCCAAGAGCGGCTGCTCGAAGCGCGCCAGGTCAGGGACTGGATGAAGGAAGTCGGAGAGATGGCAGGCCGCGGCTGGGAGGGCTGGGGCTGGGGGTGTGCCAAAGATATCTGCGGTAAGCCCGCGCCCGCTCGCTCGTTCAATCCGCGCTCCCTCCGCCGTATCCGCGCACTCATGCCCGCGCACGTAATGCAGGTTTCGCGGTGTTCTTCGCCATCTTCGATGTCACGCGCCGGTGCGCGATCGAGACGAAGGCGCTCTCCCAAGAGTTCTTAGAACGCACCCAGGCGGCAGACAAGCGACCCGGGGGGCTTCGCAGGCATACGCCGAGGATAGTGCACGCCACGACGCTCGTCGCGGGCGGAGCGATCGCGGGCCTCGCGTACGAGCTGACCTGCCGTCCTTGGGACGCCGCTCGCAAAGCGGTCCAAATCGACAGGCTCGCGCGCGCGCGCGACCAGCACTCCATCCCGGCCGTCGTCCTCCGCAAGGTGCATGAAGAGGGCATGCGGTCGTTCTTCAGCAACCCCGCGCATGTTCCTCACGACCCCTCGGCATCGCGGATGCGCCGGCGCATGAATGCCGCCTTGCGCACGCTGGGCCGTGTCGGACCCTGGGGCGTTGGCTTTCTCGTGTGGGAAGCGTTTGGACCAGGCATATCTTAGCTACATCAATCGATGTTCGATCTACACAGTACTATACTAGTTTCAATTGATCTTTGTCATGTCTATATCTACCTGGTTTTCAGGATAGCCGTATACTGGATGTCGGTACCAATGCGGAGGCTGGCGATCTTCCAGCCTAGCCGCGAGCCACCAGAAAGCCGGTGTATCCGACACTCCAGAGTCCGCTGAATCGCGTCAACTGGGACACACAACTAGCCTGCCAAATGGGGGTGCGAGCGCCCACAAGTGGCCTGGCACGGAGGACGAAAGGAGGACGCTGCTCACGCTCGCGCCCCGAAGTGACGCGCTGTATTCCCCGCAATGTGCACGGCGCTAAGCGACGATCGTCCCCCATTGGCTTCCGTCCTTCGGAACAGAGAGCAACGATCAAGCACCAGAATCGGCACGTTCGTGAACCCGACGTAGGTCATGTCCGGGTACGACGGCGTACCGGCATTGTGCATTTCCTGTTGAAAGGTGGCAGTCAGAGCGTAGCGTGGAGTGGGAAGGGCATACTGAACTATCTGGCGCATGCGTGGCCGTCGTGGCGCATCGTTGGGCGCAGGAGGGTCACAGTTACGCGCTTCGCCGGAGTCGAGTGACCAGTCGACCAAGTTCGGAGGGAACCCAACTCGAACGAACGGCGCTACTTCGTCTCAGCTCGCATCTCCAACCTGAACTTCGGCGTCGCCGTCGCGTCGCACTGCGGCCGCACGAGCTCCAATATCCTCTCGACGATTCCTGTATTGCTCCACCACCCTCGGGACTGTACACGCGACCATTGGTCGAACGGCCTATACATATGGGGAAGGCATAGTAGGTCAGGCTGCAGCGGACACGGTTCGGGGGCACTCACTCTCCAACGGCCCGCCGCGCTGTGCGCAGCCTTGAGTACCCGGCTTGACCTGCTGATGCTGACCTGTCTCGGGGTGTGCGGCCGCATCTGGTGCGTCTGTCGCGGTGGTTCACGACATGCTGATCAAAAGGAGACAGGTGAGCATCCACGAAGCCAGTATGCGTACATAGGGTGGTTTCCTTGCTCCGTAATGGCCAAGGGGCCTGCCTCATGTGGACGATGGGGCCGTGCCGGAGGACGTAGAGCACTGAAGCACATGTCCAGGAAGTCCCAACCGACGACCACGCCTGTCCCTGGCTGTAGCACTGGCACAGAAAGGAGGCATCATTAATTCCCTGTGCGTCGGGGCATAATGGTCAGCGTCCAACACCGACGGAGCATGGCAAGGATAACGGACATGGGTGGATTGCGCAGTAGGCCCTTCTTTGCTGCACGACCTTTGTAGCGTAGCATTATTGACCCATATTCCTGCCAGACACCGTGACGGCGCCCCTCCAGATCTGCAGGCACCCCAAATCAGATCGTTGCGGCATCCCCACGGAGTGGGCGTGGTAAGGCATATGCTGCCGCTCCATATGCACGCCCAATGCTGCTTCGGTGTGTCCATTCACGCGGGTACCGCGGGTGGTCCCAGTACGTACGACGGTCCCACCCGCCTGTCGATATTGAATGCTGGGGCCCAGTTTCTCCGTCGCAGCTCGTCATGGGTCGTTGCAGATCTACCGATCCGTGTAGGACGGGGATGGAGTTAAAGCAGTAACACGCACCACCTTTGGGTATATTATCCTGCGCATCGACGGAGCAGCGGCGGGGGATGGGTGGTCCTCGGCCTCGCGCTGGCAGGGAGCTCTCCAGTGCGGGCGGTGTGGATCCAGGGGGTGGCACTCTATGCAGGGATGCAGGGACACAGAAGGGGCGGTAAACGACGGCCGGAGCGTCGCGGAGTTGAGTTGGAGTGTCGATCTTCTGTCTGCGCGCGCGAGTTGATAAGAGGATCTGCACAGAGGCCGAGAGAGCGGGGGATTCGTGGCGCTCGCTCGAGAGGGGTTTGCGCAGGACGGCCGTGGTCAGCAGCACCGGCGGCGCCCTTCCCCTCGCGGGCTCTCGGTGACGTGGCGGGGTGAAGGTCGTCTGTCGTTCGAAACGGGAGAAGGCTTCGACGAAACGACGTTTACCGGCAGGGCGTTGACGCCGTCGATTTTCCGCAGAGATGCGGCCTCATCGTTTCAACTTCACCGATCATGGTCACCAGCAAGCAGCCGTAAAATTAAATAGACTCCGGTCGACTCGGCTGCGCCAACCTCACTCCGATGGAGACACAATGCACGGAGGGATGTGCGCCCGGTTGTGGAGGTGTACATTCCAAGCAGCGTAGCGTTGATGCCTTGAGCATTGGAACGCGCCGCATGCTCGTACAGCTCAGGAAACCAGCCGGCGCCCCGCTGGCCTCAAGGCCGACGCGTATGCAGCAAGATGTCATACATCCCGCTGGATGCTCTAAATCGACCGCGAGGAATCCGCTACTTCACTTCCCAGCGCATCACCGTGTCCTTGCCCTCCCCTGTAATTAGGCCGGCCACTTCTTCTTCCTAGCCGGCGGTGTACAGCTAGGGTGATGCACGCCTCTGACGACCCTCGAACTCTGTCGCGAGCGAGCAGGGCCTGCTCATGTCCGCCCTCTATCTGACTGGGCCTGTGGACAGCCAAATGGAAGGGTGTCTAGGCCCTTAGTGCGCGCTGCCAGTTTATGGCTGCGCCCCCTGGAGGGCCGACGCAATGCGGTGGTCTCGAGCGCACAAGGGCAGGGAGCTTCTGGTAGGATTTGACGTTTGGTGCTACCGGCGGAACTGCCGCTTCCTCACAACTGACGAGTGGGAACTAGGGCATTATTGCACCCGGCTTTGTAGAAGGGTGTGGGCAGGGGGCTGCGGTTGTGTCTGGCCGCCGGTCTATTTTACACGATTCGCTCGGAGCGCCGGGTCGTTCTATTCGCGATGCACAGAGCTGGCATCCGCGAAGGGTGACGACTGCATCGACAGAACGCGGCTGGACCTAGATCATGTCGATGCAGATTTAATTGCCCCGGCAGGGCTGCAGTGCCATCGACGTGAATCGAGCGAAATGGGGCGACCTCTCCCGCTGAATAGACATATATTCGCCGCCCGGATGAGAATCGGTGGCGGACGACGGCTGCGCCTGCGGGGGAGGCGATCGGGTAGAATGAGAGACGGAAGCGCCGACGGCGCGCGTCGCGTCGCGCGACTCCGGCTGCGACGCGTCTACGCATGAGTCGCGCCCCACGTGGTCCAGGCGCGCGCGCGCTTTCTGGCAAGTTCGATCGCGATTACCTCTTCCGACTCCCCGCCCTCCCCACTCACCGTCTGCGCCATCTCCTGCTCCATCGTGCTACTCGAGGATACATCAGGACACACAACACACAATCCCAGCGCATCTGGCTGATAACTGCTCGCTATGGCTCGCTGTACGCACAAGGGATGCGGCCAGGACTACGACCCCGAAAACAACGGCCCTGAGAGCTGTACATTCCACACCGGCGCGCCGGTATTTCACGAGGGATCAAAGTCGTGGTCCTGCTGCTCCGACGTGAACAAGCCCGTCCTGGACTTTGACGACTTCCTCAAGATACCGGTATGTACCGTTTTACCACGGCGCGCGGGCACGCAATGTGCTGAGCAACCGTGCGCGCCCAGGGATGCACCAAGGGGCAGCACACAGACGAAGCACCGCAAGTTGCGCCAAAAGCGCAGCCCGCGCCCCAGGTCGAGCTCAAGATGACCTCGTCCCGGGGCGGCGCGGAGACGTACTCGTCTGCACCCGTGGGCGTGCCGTCCGCCGCCGCGTCTCGCGAAGCTACCCCTGCGCCAAAGTTTGAGGAGGAAGAGGATGACTTGACCGCGCCGGTTACGGTCGGTACGACGTGCCGCCATACCGGCTGCAGTGCGGAATACGAGAGCGACGAGCTGCATCGTACGGAAGGCGGCGCGGCGGCCGAGTGCACGTACCACCCGAAGCCTGTAAGCCGGGCCTCTCTACCATCTTCAGGTCGCCTGTGTTAACCCCCGCGTACAGCCAATTTTCCACGAAGGCAGCAAAGTAGGCTCTCAGCATGCTCCGGACTAGCCCTATGGTCGCTCACGCCGCGAGACAGGGCTACCTCTGCTGCAAACGCCGAGTCCTTGAGTTCGACGAGTTCCTGAAGATCGAAGGCTGTAAGAAGGGCCGACATGTCTTCGTACCGAAGCAGAAAGCCGAACCAGTCAGTGCATGTTCCCTCACTCCCGAGTTGCTCGACCTGATCCGCTCTACTACCGCAGCAAGAAGAGCAGTTCACGGAATGTCGTATTGATCACTACCAGACGCCTTCCGAAGTGCACGCATCTATCTTTGCGAAGAAGGCCGACGCTGAAACCAGCACCGTTACGATTGAGGAGAACCAAGTTTGTGTTCTCCCTAGCTTTCTCCTTAGATGGGACGCGAATTAGCTAACTGAAATACTCGTAGGTTTTCCTCGACCTGTATCTGCCAACGAAAAAACGATTCCGCAAGACCCTAAACCTTTGGGGCCCAGTCAATCCCGAAGAGTCCTCATACAAGTTCTTCGGCACAAAGGTAAGTTCCCATTGGACTGGCGCGTGCACAAGTTCAGGCTAACTGCTAATTTCCTCAGTTGGAGCTCAAGCTAAAGAAGAAGGATATCCGGAGCTGGACGCTGCTGGAGAAAACAGATCGGGACCTCGGGAACATCAACTTCACGTTCGGCGTCGGAGGGCGGACGGGGACGATCGGAGCGAAGGAGCTTGTCCTGGACGACGTCAACCGCGCGCGCCCATAAGTTTCACTGTATAGAAGCGGCGAAAGCGTGTAGAGGAGCAGTGTTGTATGTAGCTATAGCATAATGACATGTTGTCTAGTGGTGGATACCGTCTACGCGCGAACGCAGGTGATTATACGGATTATAGGGTACCGGGCAGCTCGACTTCCTCGTACATCTCGACGATGTCGCCTACACGGAGGTCGTTGAAGTCGGCGAGGTTCAGGCCGCACTCGTTGCCCTTTGCGAGCTCCATGACGTCGTTCTTGTGCTGCTTGAGCGTGTCTAGCCGACCTACGTTGCACACATGTCAGCGACCCCGATTATCGAATAGGCAATGCACGTCTTACCTTCATGGATGACTTGACCGTTGCGGACCACCCGCGCAAGTTTGTTCTTGGCGACAACACCGTTGGACACACGGCAGCCGCCAACCTGCGTCGTCTTCTTGCCCTTGAGAGTGATGTCGAAGAGGGCTAAGACGGTAGCCTCTCCGGACACGCGCTTTTCGATGATCGGCGGGAGCAAGCCAGCGACCCGCGCCGTCACGTCGTCGATGAGTTTGTAGATGACTGAGGACGCGAGAATGGGGACATGTTGTGACTGGGCTATCGACTCGACCGGGCGGGGAACCTTGACGTTGAAGGCGATGATGGTCCCTGTGTTCAACGGTAAACGCAGGTCTTTGACCGGTGCTTGTCATTGGGACATACCTTCGGCGGTTTTTGCTCGCAAAACGTCGGACTCGGCGACGTCTCCGACGCCGGTGGAAACGACCTTCACACGCGCAACATCGTTCCCGATGCCCTCGATGGCACCTTTCACAGCCTCCACCGACCCGCTGACGTCGCCCTTGATGATAAGGCGCAACTCCTTCGGGCCAACGGGCTCGGGCTCCTTCTCCTCGCACTCTTCTCCCTCAGCGGTCGCACGTTCACGTTGTTCACGGTCTCGTTCGCGCTCGCGCTCAGAGCGCCGCTGCTCATTGATCGCCTCTAAGTCGACGAGGGAGGACTCCATCTCCGCCTTGCGGATGCGGTTGGCAAGGGCTTTCTTGACTTCCGCCTCCGTGCCTGTCAGCACCTCGTCGCCGGCATCGGGCAACTCCTTCCAGCCAGAGACGGTGACGGCCATGCCGGGATAGGCGGCCTTCACCGGCTTACCATTGTGGTCATTCATGACGCGAATCTTTGCGGACGCTGTGCCGCATATAAGGTGCTGACCAGGTTTCAAACCTCCCCGGAGAACAAGAACGGTCGCGACGGGTCTGAAGTGATCCAATGATATCAGTACACTCTGTATATGTCCCGATAAGCAACTCACCCCAAGCCCTTCGCAACCTTGGATTCCAAGACGTAGCCTTGGAGAGTTCCCTCGCGCTCTGCGTGCAGCTCCTGCATCTCGGCAAGAACAGAGATAGTCTCAACCAATTGGTCTAGGCCTTGGCCAGTGAGGCCCGACACATGCACTACAGGGACGTCGCCGCCAAACGCTTCCAGCTGCACGCCCTCCGCAAGAAGCGCATGCTCGACTTTAGACTATGATATACAATCAGCCCTATGATCTGCACAAGGGAACATTGCAACTCACGACGTCGACGCCAGGTTTGTCCACCTTATTGATCGCGACAACGACACCAACCGGGGAGTTCTTCACGAGATCGATGACTTCGCGAGTCTGGGGCATGATGCCGTCGTCCGCAGCAACCACAAGTACGACTACGTCAGTAACGCTCGCACCGCGAGCGCGCATCGCAGAGAATGCGGCGTGTCCAGGGGTGTCCAGGAAGGTGATCGTGCGCGTCGGTTCTGAGGAATTACCGCTAGCAGGCACTGGAACCGAGAAGGCACCAATGTGCTGGGTAATTCCACCAGCTTCACCCTTTGCGACGGAGGTAGATCGCAAGGTATCTAATAGAGTGGTCTTCCCGTGGTCTACGTGCCCCATGATGGTAACGACTGGTGGACGCGTAGAAAGAGTGGAAGGATCCGGGTGGGGAGCCCTTATAATTTGACATGAGATAGGACGGTGCAATAGAAGGAATTCTGACGTACGGGGGATAGATGTCAAACGCTGCCTCGTCGTTAATGACGGGGTTACGGTTGAACTCCATAGCCACGAGAGAGGCATATTCGGAGGTGAGCACTACATTCACATTTCAGCGATTTGGATCATGTTACTAGAATGATCAAGCTTACTATGGTCGTATGACGCCTCGGCCTCCATGCCTATCTTGATCATCTTACGACGAAGGACGTCTTACCGGCATTGTGAGCGCAGAACAATATTAAAGCATTCGTCTAACGTACCTAGCCGGACATTCAAAAGTTTGGCCAGGTTGCCCACGGAGACAACGCTCGGAATGAAGACATCCACATGGATAGGCTTGTGTGCTTTGGAGGTGTTCTTCTTCTGCTCCTTCTCCTTGATACCAGAGCGAGAGCTGGTGACGCGGGAATGACTTGGAATCACCACCTCGTCCTTTAGACGAGATATAATCGAACCTCTCTCTTTGTACTGAGAGCGTTTATTCCGCGCAGAGCCTCGTGAGTTGTTCGCATCGTCCGGGATAGTGGAGGCCGCCCAAGTCGTCCGTGAAGCAGGCTTCGGTTTTGGCTGCGTTGGCTGCGTCTCGTCAACGGCTGCTTCCGCCGCTCTCTGCGCCTGCTGTGCAGCGAGTGTGGCAGAAGCCTCCTTGATTCGGTCGTTGCGGAGGATGTTCTGCAGCCCCCGGGATGGGGAATCTTTAGATGGTCCCGACTTCGGCGAGCGCTGATTCCCCCAATTCCCCTGTTTAGAGGTCACATCCCGTCCACCTGCTGCAAAGCCTTGTTGTTGCTGACGATTCCCCCGACCGTCTCGGCGTTGAGAGGTTCGTTCGAGGATGGGCTCCGGAAGATCTCCCAAGCTGAGTGACGCAGAGCCCTGTGGAGGTCGCGGACGAGACCAGGTACGTTGTTGCGGTATGCTCGGGCCAGAGCTCTGACTTCCGGATGGTCCAGCACCCGAGCTACCTTGTGCAGGGGCGGCCCAACTCCGACTCCCGGGCACATTGGTCGCTCGTCCGCTCTGCGCTTCGGACGGCTTCGCCTGCTGTACCTGTGAATGAGCTTGTGTGAAACATTAGGACACTATATAGCGTACACACCACGGCCTGCGCCGACGAGGAGGAAGCGCGGATACTGGTGCGCGCGATGCGAAGAGAGCGGTGGGCGTGGTGCATCGTGAACAGGTAGACCAGACAGATCGAATGTTTCAGATAGCACGAGTTCAGCACATTCGTATTATAGTCGTCTCAGACAGCAATAAATGTCAGGAGCAGGAGGACTAGAGGTTGCGGGCGCTGTGGGCGGCAGCGAGGAAGAGCAAGCGTTCGCTGTGTTCACCGACGAGCTCGCGCTCTCGACGCTGCCCAAAATTCCCTCGAGGCATGCGCACGTGGAGTCTCGGCAGTTCCCAGGTCTCCCCGTTTGGAAATCCTGTAGAACCTCCTTCCAGCGCCTGTCGACTCTAGTGTTATTCTTGCTGGCATTTCAGCCCACAGTACCCGTCCTTGACTTTTCAAACAGAAAATAGACCACAAGTTGACCGTAGCTCTTACAAGTAGTAAGATATTTGATCTCCACGATACATCACAGTACTTACCTCGACTTTGGCAGAGAGACTGAACTCAGTGGCTGCCAATGCGGCGAGTTGTCGTCACATGCCCGGAGCTATCGAGAGCCCCGGGACTATGGGCCGAAGACGAGGCGGCCTATCGCCGTCTTCTAGTCTGGTTTACGTGCCAAGCCTGCACGTCGGGCACGTAGGTCAGCGGTGGTTAGCTCATTTCCTAGACAAGGCGTCCCCTGGCATCGTATGTCATTCGACGGTATGATGCCGCTCTCCTGTAGTTCCGCGGCGTTTACGTCTCGCGCCGCATGCTACATGGAACAAACGAGCACGGATCCATCGTATCTGAAAGGATCTCAGAACGTTCTGGAGCGAGCGCCACATCTCTAACCCCAGATCTTCGGGGAGCGGGGCACACAACCGTACACGTGTCTGTCGCGTATCGGGCGTGGACAGTTATGGTTATTGTACCTGGAGGCTCACATCAGGCTATCTTATTCGCTTTAACAAGCTTCCTCTTCCAGTGTTTCGGCTGCGCGAAGTTTGATCTATCTCGTTTCGTGCTACCCGCGGGGTGCTCGGAGGTCCCGCATGTCTGTGGAACGATGATCGCACCCGGCTGACATCCTATGGTCAAACGACATGGACACACCGATCGCTGCTGTCAGCTCGCTTGACGCCTCAAAGCTACCTTAACATACCTCCGTAACAGGCTGCGGAATAGATGGTCATGAACTGGAATGTGTCATGAACTGCCAGAATGTGGCTGGACACGCAGGTGGTCGAGAAGGCGGAATATTTGTCAAATCCAAACGGCTCCCATTGGCCCACGGGTATTTTCCCAGCGAACCGCGGATCGCGCAGCAGAAGACTACGGAAGCCGAAGAGTGTGTCTGTGAGTCTGTCACATTCAAGTCTACGCTTAAGTAGTCGTTTAACGCACCAATTTGTCGGACTGGCGTTCGCAATCGCACGATCTGGCACGATCCGCCGGAGCAGCGGCAGATAATGTCACGTAAGTTCATGCTTGGTAGCTCTCTGCCCTAACCGAAGGGGTGTGGGAGGGACACCGGAGACAATATACGGCATCAGAGGCCCAGGTCGCTACCACCATGAAGTCGTAAACGTGTAAAAAATGTGATGGACCGCACTTTAACGTACACGTACATTCACGAGGCATACGTGCTATTTACAGATGAGCTGATCAATGCCTCCCCGTCCGCAAGACCTTCCATGAACCACTGCTCGTAGTAATGTTCGTTCCCAGGTGTTATGACCCCCGGCCCCAGGGTGGCGATGCTGTCGTTCATGTACTGCCCGGTGAAGCCGAGCTTCGACATGCCGTACAGGGCGAAGATCTTGGCCGTAAGAAAGCCGTCCGAGTACCCCTTCGAGATTGCGCGCTGGGACGGGTCGAGGGAGAGCTGACTAGGCGTGTCGCGCCGGGCTACTGCCGCGAGTTTAGCACGGTTGGCAAAGCGCTGGCTCCGGCGAGGTCGGTGACGGCTCCTCCTGTTGATCGGGTATATTCCGACCTCAGGGTATGGGGTGTCGGAATATCCTGATGAGCCTGTGAGCGCACTAGACTGAGTGTTTGTCATTTCCTCGTGGGTCGGAGAGTCCATGTCGGACGCCATGTCGGCAAGTGCAGGAAGACGCGAGGGGTCCGCAAGGGGGCCTTTGCCGTACGAGAAGAACGACAAGGGTAAGCTGTTGCCGACCGCCGCCTTGAAGCACCATCCGGGGTCGTCGGAACAATCTTCCTTGTTGTACGCTAAAGCACCACAGAAAATCAGAACAGATTTCACAGATGCAGTCTAGCGAACAACGCACCCCAGAATGACCATCCGGCCGTCTCGTTTTGGTATATTTGCAGCTGCCCCTCACAAAACGCCCGGCGTGCCTGGTCGGGGTCCGCCTCCCCAGACAAACTCTGGGGGGTTAGGGCGCATGAAAACTCATCAACGACGAGATTTCTCCGCTGACGATCCGAGGCTGAAGCAAGCGAGCCGGCCATAGAGCTTTGGATGTCCTTCGTGTGCTGAGACGCTGACTCGGAGTCGTCGTGCGAGGTGAAGACGAAGTACGAGTGATGATCCTGGACGACGAAGTCTGATCTGGCGGCTACATACTCGCTATACTGCTCCAGGTTGAAGCCGTCGTGGATGTACAGAGGAAGAGCTGCCGCAGCTGGGCTGACTTGTCGCATCGTCGAGATTGCTTGGGTATCTGGTTGATGTCAGCCAATGAACCCCGCCGTACATTATCGGCGAACTTACAAAAGTCGGGCAGGCTGTCCGCGTTCTGAGGCTCGTTCAGAATCTGGATCCCAACGACGTTCGTCACGTTCGTGAGTTGTTGCGTGAGGAACGTCAGGACGTCCATAGTCTTGCCAATATAGTAGTTGTTACCGAAGAGGTTGGTCTGACCGTCCGAGATACCTGAGTGCGGTTGCCCGTTCTGGCTCCCCGGTGCCCCATGCAGGTCCACAAGGACTCCGATGCCAGCATCAGAGGCCATATTGATTGCATGCACTACACGACTCCACGAATTGCGATAGACGTCCGCGACCGACTCGAAAGGAGTTCCTTGGCAGAATGCAGGTCCGAGACTCCAGTAGCCGATCGGAAGCCGTACAGTGTTGATGCCGATTCCAGAGAGATACTGAAAGTCGGAGACGTCGACGAAGGTGTCCCAGTGCCGTTCCAGTACAGCGCGAGCACCGTCAGGAGAACCCCAGCCAGTGGCAATGTCCAGCTCGGAGATTTGGTTGCCAGAAGCGCAGGTGAAGAGAGACGGCGTCATCCATTGTTCATGGGTAAACCTGATGCTCAGTGTGAGTAATTTCTCAGAAACTTGAAATTGTGCCGAAACTCACCATGACCCCAAGTTGACAGACTGCTGCTGACGATAGCGGTAGACGTTCGCCTTGGCCTGGTCAAATGGCGCAAAGCGCTGTTCGCCCCAATCTCGGGCATCATAAGGCGGAGCATCGCAGCCCGTTGAGGCCTTGATGGCACTAGTGCCTGTACTGGAGAAATTGCCCGGCGGGTGCGCCTGGTAGTTTGTCCCCAAGTTTGAATTAGGAGATGGGCCGTTCGATACTGCCACCTTGTTCTGGGCGGGCGCTGGCGCGGCGGCGAAAGGACCACGGGTGGGCTTCGATATCCCTTGAATAAGCCCCAGAGAGTGCAGAAGAGACGTGAAAGCTGGGGCTGTCAAGACCATTGCGTGGAGGAATGGGGAGTGGAAGTCGGCTGTACAACGAATGGTGGGGTCCAACCGTGAGAATGGGACGGCAGACGGTAGTATTCCTGGAAGATATATAGCATCTCCCATGTTAGCATGAGGCTGACGATGACTTGAGACAGATTATGATCGAGTCTGAGTCCGAGGTGGGAGCCTCCACAACGAGGGCCCAACGAAGCCGATACCCTATGCAATGTTTTATTGACACATGCAATAGAAATAGTATGTGTTAACCCGATGTATCCATACCCCTGCTGGTGTCGCACGCGCGCGGCAAATAATTCGTTCTGGCGGTTGCAACAGAAGATTTGAGCAACTTCATCGATTAGACTCGGATAGAAAGCATGCACAGATTTGTGAGGAGTGCAAGGCTCACATTGTATATACGATCCAACCATCATATGGGGGGCAAGGACTAGGGAGGAAAATCCACACGGAGACATCCCAAGAGAAGAGAGAAAGTTGAAGTTACCAGGGAGAGTGAGGTTTGATCACCAGGTGCGCCACATCGAAGCATTGAAGAGGGAGTCTGGTGGCAGTGCTACCATAGGCGCCCGCTATGATGTGTGCCACGGTGCAGTCTTCGGTCTCTAACTCAACCACTCACCACTTCAGAACGCTCGGGGTGTGCAACCTGCCGTCCCGAGCTCCAATGCATGAAACGCGCTATACCCATCCCAGAAAGGCCTGAGTTCACTGTGCTCGAATACCCGGGATGGCTTGAGTATCGCGTGCAAGCCCCCGGAGCCACCGCCAGATTCCGTGGTCTCGGCGTCGATGCCGTTCTCGTCTTGGGCGCAGCTTACTTTTGGCATGCGGTATGTTCGGCTGGACTACAGGTGGGCTATAAAAAAACTTACTGCTTCATAGATCACATCAAACCCGCGCTATGCTTCGTTCACTGCGATCGTAGTGCTCTTCCATCTATACAGTCGCTTAACGAGCCTGCTCTGGGGTAACCGCTTCGTCTGCACCCTTCGCTACCACCGACTGATGTACTTGTACTCTGACAGAGTCTGTGGTCGTCCTACCTTCGATGGGCATACAACTGGAAGCCCATAGAGGCCTCTTCGGCTATCCGTTGTTCGCGGCACGGAGGTTCATACCTTGGTCCTCACTGGAGGACTTTCTCATTAACGAGGGCATCCGCGGGTGGGATATCCGCTACTACCTAGTCGCGCTTCACCGTACACAACAGGACGCTCTCAAACTAGACGTTGCCTTCGAAGTAGGTATCGCTTTGTCCGCCCGAGCAGAATATCATGGCTAACTGTGCACGCAGGCCATCCTCCCTCGCTTCCCAATCTTACTAGAGGTGTACCACGGCGTCCAGGAAGCGTTGCACAACGAGAATGAACGCGCGAATAGCCAGATACACAGCACTGATGATAGCAGTAGATCGGCTTCAACAGACAACGGGGCCAATAAATAGTCGTCGTGCAACGTGAATATAGTGTAACGGTCGTAAAAATATTTCGGAAGCCACTATCTCACCCCACTACGCCGCGTCCTCGCTCTCGTACGCGCTCAACAGCTCGCCGTACCCCTCGTCGTCGCCCTCCACCGCAGCACTCTCGCGCTTATGCTTCGTCTCGCGCTCCGCCGAGACCTTCCGCCTGCTCTCCGTCGACGTCTTGCGCGTCCGGCCCTCCGTCGAGATCTTCCGTGGCCGCGGCTCGCCCTCCCCGGAGATCTTGCGCGTGCGCCGCGAGCGCGGCGACGGCGGCGCGGCCCCGGTGATCTCCGCGTCGAAGCTCCCCGCGCGCGGCGTCTTCGAGGCCTCAAACTCCGCGTCATCGGGCGCGTCAAGCACCTGCAACGTGTTGCTCGCGTTCGTCGGGAGCGGCGGCGGCGGGTCGTCTGAGACCTTCGAGTGGCGCAGC
The DNA here is from genome assembly GCA_001895945.1 of Trametes pubescens. Taxonomy (NCBI): domain Eukaryota; kingdom Fungi; phylum Basidiomycota; class Agaricomycetes; order Polyporales; family Polyporaceae; genus Trametes; species Trametes pubescens. The sequence goes on along the minus strand of MNAD01000276.1, from coordinate 119,322 downwards.
GAGTGCAGCCGGTTCGGGATGCGCTTCTTGCGGATGTGCGGCGTCGGCGGTGAGGGGTCGTTCGCGGACGAGTCGGACGCCTCCGCCTCGCGGTGCACGCGCGAGAGCGTCGCGCTCCGCCGGGTGAGCTTCTCGCCACCCTGCGACGGGAACGTGACGTCGCTGTCGTCGTTGAGCGTCACCGAGCCCTGCTGGCGGTGCGACGCCGGCTGCGTGACATGGACGTCGGTGTTGATCTTGAGCGAGCCGGCGTCGGGTGTGCTGGGAGGCGGCGGGGACGGAACGGTGGTCGGCGAGTCAGGCACGTCGACCTGGCTCCAGCCGCCAGGGCTTCTGGGTGCAACCTCCGGCGCGGACTCTTCCGCTGAGAGGCGGCGGGTGAACTTGGGAGGGGTGGGCGGGCTGACAGAAGAAGTAGACTCCTCCCGCCTGTTAATCCGGGATGTCCTAGCCATAGGCGAAGCCGACTTGCGGTTGATCGGCACGATTCTGCTGATGGTACCGCCGTCCGACTCCCAGTCGGACCTCGTCTCTCCTCTCCGAGCGCGATACGGCTCGGAAGGCGACAAAGACGATATTGACGACTGTGACGCGCGGTGGTGATCCACGGACGACCGTTTCGACGACCGCACTGACTCTGCCCAGCGTGAGTCCGCCGCGGGCGAGATAGGAGAGCGACCCGTTCCGCTAGTGATCAGAGTAGTAGAGCTCAGCAACAAGGGCCGCGGGCCGCCGGTGCGAGCAGACGTATGTTCCGGCATCTTGTAGTTGGACATTGACGCTCGCATCGACTCCCTGTTCGAGCCAGTGTCGGAGATAGGGGAGGCGTCACCGCTGCGGCTGACCGGGGAGGCGACGAACATGCTGTCGCGCACAGGACGGAAGAACGCCGGACGAGGAGGCGGGGAGTACGCTTCTGACCTGTCGATGACAGGAAGCGACCCGCGTTTGTAGTCGTCCGCTGGCCTGAACGATGTCTGGATCGCCGTGAGCGAGATGCTGCGCCCGTGGTCTTGACCTTGAGCCGACAGGGAGGGCGCAGACTGCGACGTCGGCGGTGGAGCCAGGGTGTTGGGGGTTTGAGGGGCTTCGTTGCCGCGCTTTGTCCACGCATCGAGCGCCTTCACCCGCCAGTTGGTGCTCACTTTCGCTAGGGTAGCAGCCGCATCCGAGTCCTTCAGCTTTTCGGCGTAGCCCCAGATCATGGATGTGCCACGAGCAGCGGCTTTCGACACAGCCTCCTTTGGAGGAACCGCAGGTGCGGACTGCGAAGTAGGAAGTGGCGACGGTAGGGGTGAGGGGAGGCGTGATGGCGTAGGGGACGGCATCGGGCTCGGCGACGAAGAGGGTGTCTCCATCGCGCTCTGATTCGTGATCCCGCGCCAGACAGTGTTGGCTAGCCGCGACGTCAGAGTAGACGACGGAGTACTCGGAGCCGGCCTTAAAGGCGTATCTTCGTCTTCGGACTCGTCTTCGCTTTCGGCTTCCTCTTCTGGATGGGACTCGAGGCTTGAGAAACCTTTCCACATCGTATCGCGGAGACGCGCCCCGAGCCCGACAGTAGGTCCGGCCTGAGCAGCTTGTGCGGCGGCTTCACGCTGAGCGGCGAGATCGAACGCGGTCTGAAGCACCTTCTCGATGCCTCCTACGGCATCGAGGGGGTAGTTCTGAAGGAATGCCATCCCTTCGATGAAAGCTTCTTCGAGCTCCCGGTCGCCGAAGGCGGTCGATGGAATAGCAGCCACCTCGTCCGACCACAGGTTCTGCGACTTCCGATGTCCCCTGCCGAGTCTGTGACATGAATGTCAGGGGATGATTCATAGTCACGGCGATATAAGTGCAAGCTCACAGTAGCAGTGTGGCCCGTGCACTGAGAAGCATGCTCGTGCATACGTCCATGAGGTACTCCAGCTTTGGCGTCGTGCCACGCTCTCTCATGGGTTGAGAGAAGAGCGCGTCCCAGACCATCAATACGGCGGATAGAGGCAGCGTATGTGTCAGCAGAGGAATCAACCAACGGCTGCACTACAGTTTAGTACATGCATAGTCGATGGAGCCCTAGTACTTACAATGAGTAATGCGGGACGCCAGGATCGAGTCCTTTGGTGGCCTACGGGAGAGTACGCATTCAGCACGGTCCACACTTCAAGTGAGCAACTTTCAACACTTGCCAGGTCATCAGCAAGCTCCGGATCGGCCCACCGCAAACGCTCGCTGAACTTCTGGACCCAGATGGCGCCGTTCTGCTCATCCTCCAATTCGGCGAATTCGCTGACCATAGCTTCGAACACCCAGAATGTGTCAGCCTCCACATGAGGGATATCCCCGTCGTCGACCTCCTCCACTAAGGCCGCGTAGATCGGTACTAGCAGTGAAGCGATCTGCGGAGAGCGGTTGGCAGGGTTCAGGCGGGAATGGATGTACAGGAGTCGGAGGAGCGCTGAGTAGTGCTTCGGGTGAGCACCCACTGAGCTGTATGACCTTGAAGGGAGCAGGGTGGTGGACAGTCCGGAATGAGTTGACGTTGGGGAGTCAGGTACAGACAAGGAGATCTCCGGGTTGTCCTGCGGGTTCGCCCTGGTCTTCGTAGGCGAGGCCTCCTCCAAGCGGACCTCTGGGGTCGCATCCAGGAGCTCCTCCGAAGTATCCAGCCGGATTTCGGGAGTGCCGTTGGTAGGCTGGGAAGGCTCGCCAGTGTCCCTGGATCGAATGGCCTTTAGCCGAGTCTCAACGTTACCTGCGCAGGGTAAAGCGACGTCCTCGGAGGCAGTCTCGTCGAATGGACATTGGGCACAAGGTTCCGGCTCCTCTTCCAATGACGCGAGGAGACTCCGCGGTACTGTCGATAGCTCATTTGAGACGTCCAGAATGGCTTGGTCCGTGGAGGACAAAGGCTCGGTCGGGCTGGGAAGCGCAGCAAGAGGTTCCAGCAAACGTCGGACGAGATCCTACAGGATAGTCTCGGCTTAGGTCGACGAGCTCACACAAGCCACGGGTCCGCTCACATAGTAGTTGTCTCTCTGCGTGCGAGACTCCTTGGGCCAGGCGGACTTGTCCACGGGCAATGTACCCAGGAACAATCTAGTGCGTCCTTAGTATCGACTAAGTCTGAGCTGAGGAACAACTTACTTCCAGACCCGAGGACGCAACCAGGGAGGATGTGACGGAAGACCTATGACGTTATGAGCGGAGTGAGAAAGATGATGCTCATAAACTAGCTCACCATGGGAACATAATGAGCGGAGACGGGCAAGGTCAACGGTGCCAACAATCTCGGGGTCTAGTATAGACGACAGCGCGTTCACCCTGAGCGGGCGGAGTTAGTCTTGGTTTCGGAGAACAGATTGTCCACACGTACTTCTGTTGCGGTGATAGATCGGGGAGCCAGTGTACGTTGTAGGACCGTGCTACATTGTAAAGATACATATCCAATTCCGTAGCGGACGGCGGAGGCGCAGCCACCGCGCGTAGAACCTAGACTTGCATTTAGACCAACCCTTGACCGGTATCGGGGGAACGCTCACCTTGTGCGACACATAGTTATCGCGATTCTCAACCGCAGAACGCGCGAAGTCGGGGCTGAGCGCGTGTAGCAGGAATTCCCGAACTTGGTGTAGGTCTGCGCGGTGGACACATGGTGAGCAAGCGAACGGCGGCACCCCGTCCAAAAGCAGCAACCTTTTGACTCAATCTTCGGGCCAGCATAGATAATACTCGAAGCCGCTTCGATTACAAGGGGGCTAGGCATGTCACTGCACCTCCATGAGCACCCCGCGATCCGCAAGCACCACGAGCCACCGCGCACCTTCGTTCCAGTTCGTTCAAGTGTCCGAGTATCACCCCAAGATGCATCTCGAGCATCTGCATGAGGTTCCCCTTGACGTCCTCGCGCATCTGCTTCTGCGCCTTCGCGCGCGCGAGCGCAATGTTGCCCTGCTGCAGGAGCGTCGCGATGTCCCGCTGCGTGATCTGCGCCTGCGACTCCATCCGGTCCTGCATCTGGCCGAGCCGCTGCGCCGTGAGCCGCAGCTGGGCCTGCCATGGCGGGGTTGAGACGACGCCTGCGTTGAGTGCTGCACGCAACGCTATGACGCACCTTGACCCGAGCAGCCTCCCATTGAGCAGTCATAATGGCGCCTAACGGAATCGGGAATCACGGAGCTATGTGTGTAGTTTGAAATGGACGGGGGCGTAAGTCGGGCGTGCAGCAGGAGTGGGTTGGACGAGCAGGCAGGCCGTCAGGACATGAGATGGTGCGGCGTCCGAGAGCCAAGCAGGAGGTCGGGAAGCGAAGGCCAGCAGAAAGAACTCGGGAGCTGCACGTGGCGCGGCCGGTACTGCATAAATAATGCAGTGACGCCCGTCGGCCGCACCAGAACAGAACGGCCCGCAGCAGAGGCAGGCGACCTATCGCCGTCTGTTGATGGCTTGTCATCTGGACATCCGTCTTGTGCAATCTATCTGCTGGATAACAGCCTGAGGCAGTTCATCAATGGGGTGCTGCTGCTCTATGGGAGAGCAACTCGGTCTATGCGATACAGCGTATACTAATACATGGCGAATACATAGGGCATCAATACATCAACGGAGGAGGCGGCTTGGAGAGTCTTCCTGAAGACCTCGGGGAAGAGTAAGAGGACTCGGCGACGGGAGTTTCGTACACTGGATTGGCAGGCACACCGCGCTGTGGCGGTGCCCGGGAAGAAGATGCTACAGGTGTCGAGGGGGACGCGGCCAACCATGACGGGCGCGACGTCTGGCTGGCGGAGTTGGATGCGCGGTGAACGTTGACGGCGGGGCGCATGGGTGTTACGGGCGCGACAGAGGGACGCCTGAGTGACGGCCTTCGCGAAGGGATCATCATGGGCAAATCCGACAGTCGCTTCTCTGGGCTGTCTGTTGGTGGGTGATCTTTCCGCCAGTAGTACATGACGGCAAGGAAGGCGGAGTACCACACGACTGGAATTATATACGTTAGCGCAGGATGGATTCATGCTGAGGTACGACATACGCAATGCAGGAATAACCCAGCTACAGATCAAGATTGCTAGGTTGATCGACTGACACCGTTTCGTATCTGGCGGGCGTAAATTATGAGCGCCTAGTACTCAGGTACTATTCAAATTAGGAATCACTCACGTTCAGTAGGACATTGAAAGGTGGGATTCCAACTCGTGAAGAGAGCAGCGGTACCTGCAAGAGATCAGACATGCACAACATGGAGGCGTGCATGATATCATACCAAATTGTGCTAACAGGAGGAAGAGCAATCTTGCAGCATCCAGCCATGGTCGGAATTGCACGAGGAGTCTTGAAACTCATGGTCAGCGTGACCACATCGACTTCCACGTGCATGTACGTACAGAGCTGGCAGCAGGATAGCAGTCACTGCGTTGATGAAGATAAGCACGCCCACGAAATTCCCTACAAGCCACAATTCAGACGAAGCCCTGGCAGCCGAAGCGCGACTAGCCACTCACTTTGGGCCGAGTCTGACTGGTCGTACAGCACAAACACCTCCACAGAGAGCAATATCGTCCACAGCAGGCTAACGAGCATCATGACGCCTTCCGCCACGCGTCAGCACCGTGCCCGGCCCACCACACGAAAGAGCAGACATACCAAACACACCCGCCCTGACCTTGAAGAACGCACGTCCGAGCTCCATCGAGTCATGCAGTTTTGCGAGTTCGTACGCGTGTAGTGGCCCGAGAGAAGCAAGCACTAGTAGAGACAGGTGGGAAGACACAAGGCAAGCGTTCGCACTGCGAGTATAGAGAGAGAGGCAGTCCAGCCAGAGACCGTCAAGACCGCAGACCCGCCTCGATCGCCAGGATGTCGAGAATCGACTCAACTGCGCTCGCAGAGCGCGGAGGCAGGGGAGGGATGAATGAAGGGAGAGACAACAAGCCCGGCGACGCACCTCAAGGTGCATTCCCCGCCACGGTCTTCAATACATCACGGCAGCAATTCATGGCGCGCGACGTGCAAAGCGTGCACCATTCACCGTGCGTGCAGAACAAAGGGAGCCCTTTCAATCATCCTTCGCCGGCGCCTCCCATTCACTGCACTTGCCTATTGTTCTCACGTGCCTGACAGGCGCCCCACCGGACCCTAACCTTACTAGACAGTCACAGCGTGACCGCTCACTCCAGCGCGGCCAGGTTCGTAAGAAGGAATGCAGGAGCCGTGCTGCAAGGTCGGATGGCATGTCTTGCACGGTGCGAGGGCGGGGAGAATGGAGGAGACCGCAGCTGAGATGGTGGAGGCGTTCAGAGGGAGATGATCGCTGCGTGTTACGGCCTCCGTGGTGAGCTGAGCGTGACAGCATGCATGCAAACCGCCATTGGCTGGCAGCCCGCGGGTCCTAGTATGCGAGCACGCCAGGCAATCAGGCGCACTAGCACGAGATGAGACACGGAGAACATACCAAGCACTTCGTCTGGCAGTCGATTATTTTCAATAGGGGGGATACCTAATGCTACGCTAATGGCTCTGTATGTATGTACGTAGGTAATGATACAACGTGGACGAGACGCACTGTCGGGAATGTGGGAGAGAGAGAGGGCTCGGAGAATACGTTAGGCAGTCATGGAGGGGAACCTGTATGGCGGTGGCGGCGGCGATAGTGCTGCATGGAAGCGCGTGCGGTCGTGCGTGATAAGTTACATTATGGGAGGGCGCCGGCGGTCTGCTGACCGACGGGGACGGGCACGCATGCGGGCGGAGGCCTCGCGTCCCGCACCGTGCGCCGGGACGCGCGACGTGGAAGTCCGCGCGAAGCACGCATAACGTCGGACGAAGAAGGCTGCGCCCCGTGCCGACACCGAGGGCCGGGTTCTCGTGCTGGGAGCCTCCCCATGTCCGCTGCTTCGAGCGGCCTATAGTTGTGCATCGCGCGGTGCGCCGCGCTACACATCGTGTAGCGGCTGACCTGTGCGCGGACGAAGGGCGCGTCCAAGCTCGGCAGGGCGGCTTGTGCGCCGTCTCCGTTGTGGACCATCCGCACATGATGCGTCGGCGGGGCTCAGCCGCTCGGACTTGGTGGTGGGGGGCGCGAGAACGTCGCCGCGCTCTTCCCGGTGCGATCTGGAGTCGCTGTCGCAAGCGGCGTCGGACGGTTCGGTGCAGCCGCGGGGGCAGTAGCGCCGGCAGCGACCGCCGCGGCGAACGCGCGCACCTCGTGGGAGTCGTCCTGCATGAGATCGAGCGCGAGCGCGGCGGTCTTTGCCGCAATGTCGCTATCGCGGCTGAACTTGTCTGCGTACGGGGATTGGTCAGTCAAAAATGACGACAGGGACGATGACGAGAGCGGCGTGCACGGAACGCTGATGTACTCACCGGAAATCAGACCCAGTAGTCGTGCGACGCGTATGCGCACGTCCACGATTGGGTCCCGACCGAGTTGTGAGAGCGTCGACCAAAAAGTCGCGTCCTGTACCGCTACGTCGGCTTGGTCCGACGCCAGCATCTCCTGCACGCAGACCACGTACGTAGTCCGCTTACGGAACGTCTCCGCCATAGCGAACGCCCTAATGTCGGAACGCAACTCTTCGAGTAGCGTCGTCCGCTCTTTCCACTCCCTGATAAACGAGGGGATCTGCACAAAAAAAGAATGACGTCAGGTTTAGCGGCGAATCGCTGAGATGGACTCCACAAGCACTCACCGCCGTAACTGCCGCTTCTCGAACGGCCGCCACACGGTCGTCGAGGGCGTTGACCAGCAGCCTTCTTAACACCTCGCCGTCGATGCCCTCGACCTCCACCAGCCCTCCCAACGTCTTCACCGCCCGCTCCCTCTCCCGCCACGACGACAGCTTCCCATTCAGGAGCGCGTCTGCGAGGTCGTTGATCACCTCCTGGCGCTCCGGCTGGGCGAGCGCTCGGACAAATGTCTGTATCGCGTCTAACACCCGCAACCGCACCTCGCTCTCCTCGGAGCGCAGGCTCTCGCGCCAGACATCCATGAGGTCTGCCCGTGAGTGTTCTTCGCCGATAATCTTCGCCATCTCGCCGATAGAAGCGGCGAGCGTGCGCCTAATCTTAAAGGCGGGGCTCTGCGAGAGAGTATGGTAGAGAGACCGCAGCTCGGGCCACCGATCGCGTCCGAGCGTGAAGGCCACCGCGGGGTAATTGAAGGCGCAAACCAGAGGGCGTTGAGGGTCGTCATAAATATCAGGACCCGCTCCAGCATCGGTCCCGTAGTCGCTCCAAGCGGAACTAATCGCTGTGATGGACGTAGCGGAGGGAGGTTGGGCTATACGGCTTTCCGGTGATGAGGTGTGTTCCTTGGCTACGACTGTCGTATCGCCACTGTCGCCGCTTCCGCCCGAATCTTGCGTTTCGCGGACACCGAGGAAGAGTTTGAGCAGCTCGTCCGGCGGCCCACCCTCGTCTTGCGCGAATGTGTACATGACTTCGCCGAGGGCTTCGAGGACTGCAGAGCGGACGGTAGGCTCTTCATCTTCTGACAGCGGCAAGATAACCTCGAGGGCTAGTCTCCGGCGGTGGTCTGGTGTCAAGCGAGAAAGGATAGCGGGCAAAGCGAAGAGGACCGAGTGTCGTACGTGCCACGTCTGGTCGTGGCAGAGGCTCTCAAATAATGGAAGCTGCACGGCAGCCGAATACGTCAGAAAACCCGCACTAAGCAGCCAACTCGCCCGGAAAAACTCACCAGAGACGACGTCACCACCTCGACGGGGACCACCTTGGCTAGTGCCCCAACGGCAAAGGAAGCTTCCCGCCGCACCCAATAAATAGAATCTCGTCCAACACGCTCGACTTCGGCCACGAAGGCGGCCTTCGCCTCCTCCCCGATCGAGCCTGTGACACGAATGAGATCATGCACGCTAGACCCCCGAAAAATCAGAACTCACCGCTCGCCGTGACAGCAGCCATCAAACTCATGCTGCTCAACCGTCCGACCGCCGCCTCCTCATTGACGTCGCTCCCGTCATCATCGTCCATGGCTAGGTTCCGCGCTGCCGAGCCGGGACTAAGCCATCCCTCCGCCACCCGCGGCACCGTCTCCGCAACCGGACTGGTCGACGGCGGCTGCACCTGCACGAGTGGAATGGCGACGCCCGGGAGCGCGTCGACCGACAGCGGGATGGGGGCGGCGACGGGCGGCGGTGGCGGCGGCGGGACCTCGAACGGCGGGGTCGTGGGAAGCGCTGCGTGCCGAGGAAGCGCATCCGTCGGCAGCCACTCGTCCGGCATCGGCATGTGCATGTCGGCGCCGGCGACCTCGTCCACCTCCATCGGGACCGAGAGCTCGTCCTCTTTCGGCAGCTCGTCGATTTCGAAGCTTGGTTGATCTGCCCCGCTAAACTCAGCTTGGTCTGAGTACCCGCCAGACGAACAGGAAGTTAGAGACGTGAGAGACGGCGTTGACGAGCATGAGTTACCGGGCGAGTCCGAGATGGAGGATCCGGAGGAAATGGGCGGAGAGGGCGAAGGCACGGGAGAAGGCACCGCGACGTTCGTCGACGCGGAAGAATCTTCGGCTGGGGGTGGTGATGACGGTGGTGACGTTGGTGCAGACATCGTTGCAAGCGATTCAACGGCTAGTCCGAGCGCTGACGTCGCCGGGAAGTAGGAATCCGTGCCTGCGACCATGGCCTCCGCGTGTGGCGTCGGGACAGCCGTCGATACGCCGGAACCGGGGTTGGTCGCGGTCTCATAGAGGTCCTCCTGCTGGTCTGGTCTGCCGTCATCCATGTCGAGACGTCCCATGCCGATAACGACTTGGTAAATGAGCTCGTGTTCGAACAATCGCCGCTCATTCCGCTGAAACAGCCCCACATCCGCATGCTCGGCCGCATCTTGTTCCTCGGCTACCTGCGATGGAGTTGGACTGGGCTGCCGCTGTGGCTGGCTGTCAACTGAGATGTTGTCTGAAGAACCAAATCGTGATGCCCGTTCGTCGTCTTCTCGTTGATCAGCCCGGCGGAGTCGCCGTAACAACTCCACCACTGCATACCGTGCAGAACCACCGACCATGCCATTGGGACTGAGAAGCAGGGTCCCGAGGAGCGGCGTGAAGGCCTGGACAGAGATGTCTGTCAAGACATCGCCGCCCTCACTGGCGCTGAGGCTAACGATATCCGAGGCTAACGAAGCTTCCTGCTCATGGAAGAGCTCGTCAGGACGCGGAGTCAGCGGACGCTGAAGAGACGACTCGCGCTCTAGTGTCGGAGGCGATGTGGCCGTGGGCGGGGAGGGCGGTTCCAGGACAGTGTCGTCTTCGACAAGTCTGCAGTGGGTGACAAACCACCAGATGATGGGCACGAGCTCGGCAGCCAGAGCCTCCTTAACGGCTTCGTCTGTAACGTTTCGAATTGCCACCGATACGCGCAGGCAATGCGGTGAAGAAACCCGCGGAGTTGCGCCGGGTGAGAATGGAGGACACGTTTACGTGTTTGGTCAGTGCAGTGAGTGGGAGGAGACAAACAAGCAGGGCGCCAAAAGGAGAGCGTCGAAAAAATTGCAAATGCTCATGTGAGCATCGGACAAACAAAGCTACAAAATTGGGACACGCACCATCATCAGTGGCGAGGATGTTCAGCAGCGGGAGAACATAATCGACCGCCTCACTCGGGGTGATTTGTTCAATCAGCTCCTGGCTGGGAAGGTCACTTGTAGCGAGTTCGGCGCCCAACAAGTACCTCGGGAGCGCGTGTGCGATAAAGACCCTGTGGAATCCAGCTCTGCTGCGGGAGAAGAGGTAGATTTTCTCCAGCGCGCTGTAGCCCTCAGTATCGAGCTCCGTGAAGTCGATATTAAGATCGGTCGGGGGGACCAGTAGGTCAACTGGCGCCGCCTCGGGATCAAACGGCGTTTCAGAAGTTGTCTGTTCAGCGTCCGACGCGCCGGCATTCGCGGCAGGGTCATTTGCAGGTGAGGGAAGGAGCGGAGGGGAAGGCGTTGAACTTGACGGGGTAGGATTTGGGGGAGGGATCGCGATACGCAAGCCGGAGGACGCGGAACCAGTACCAGCCGAATTTGCGGACGCGACACGCTCACCGGTTGGGCTAGCCCTTGCGGACGGGTCACCGATATACCGGAGAGAGGGTGGGGGCGGGGGGGAAGGGTGCGCGCCTTCCGGAGAGCGGGCGCCAAGCGCGTGCAAGGCATGAATGTCGAACGGATTGGTCGAACCGCGATCGCGCGGGGACGGACACTCTAGCGTGGTCGCGCGCTGGTCTACCGGAGACGTTCTAACCTGGAGAGGAGACAGGCTTGCACGAGTTATAGGCGCGAAGCGGCCAAGCACCGGCTGGGGGGAGAGGATGCCGATACCGAGGGCGTGCGGGGTGTAGGATTGTACCTCGAGCGGAGGAGAGGCGACGACGGAAGACTTCGGAGTTGAAGGGGGGGACAGGTCGGGCAGGTCTTCGTCTGGCGCGTGGAGGGGAGAGGTGGGTGGGATGTCGTGGTCCGGGGATGGTGAGCGAGAGTCGTCGGTGAAAGTAGAGGCAGGAGAATATTGGGATGACATGAACTGGCCGGGGAATATTAGCGAAAGGATGATTCCCATGTAATTACTGCGAAAGAACGGATCAGAGGGAGACGCGGAGGACGGCGGAGGGCGGACGCACAGTAACGGTAGGGGGATGGGGGAGAAGGAGAGGGAGAGAAGGGCCTGGGAAGAGCCGAGACGAGGGAAGACAGGTCAGGGCCGAGCACGAGGAAACGGGCGGCAGCGGGGGGGATATGACGCAAGAGAGCTGGGGGGAGCAGCAGGAGTGGTTTGAGGGAGGGGAGGGGCGGGAGGGAGGTGGTGGATGCAGCATATAGAGCAGGCGGCGAGGCAGCGTTGGAGGGCGTGCGGTCGGCAGAGCAGACGGAGAGGCAGCGGCGGATATCTATCCGGAGGAGCGGGAGGGGGGCCGGGGCATGCGCAGGGCTGTCGACTGGGGCAGACGGGGGCGTGTGGACTGGCACGCACACGCACTCGCGCTTCCTATTCCTCTTCCTCTTCTACTCGACTTCTCACTCTCGCGGGGGGCGCTCGGCGGACGGCGTGCGCAGGAGCGGGAGACAGGCTGCGGGGCGGGGCGGGCTGTCGGTCGCCTGGTGCGGCGGGGGGCGGGAGAGACGGGCGGGTAGGGAGAGCGACAGGAAAGGGAAGGAGGGGCGGGCGCGGACTTGACGGACGGAGGGCAAGAGAGGGAGAGGCTTGCGGGGACTGGTTCGGCGCGGGCAATTGCAAGCTTGTGGTGCTCTATGAAAATGATGCGGAACGATCCTTCTCAACATCCTTGCATGCCTCTTCCCCATGATGTCATTCGTCCTCTTTCGGCGCCCCAGGCCCAGGCTCTGCGCTCAGGAACAACACGTCATTTCCCACGCTCTCTATTCTACACCCGCCGGCGTCTCCGCCCCGGTCTACAACAACTGTTGCCGCCACCGCCGCCTCCGTATCCTGGTAATCGTTTCCTTCTCTATCCCCTCTCCCTTCCAGATGAGTACAATTCCTACGTCCCCGCCCGCAACCGTTGCCCTCCCTCCCGTCTAGAGCGTGCCTCGAACTGCCTTGTCCAGCTGCGTCGCAAAGTACCGCACGTTGTGCGAGTTCAGCCCCGCCATCGAAATACGCCCGTTTGCAGTCAGGTAGACGTGCGCCTTCTCCACCAGCGCCTGGCTCTGCGTAGGGTTGATTCCAGTGAAACTGCAAAAGCAAAACACAACAATGTCAGTCTCCAGTTTCCACCCGCGTTCCGACCGCCCGTTTCGCCCTCGTCCGCCGCTATCATGCCGGACCTGCTTCCTTTGATTGGCTCAAACGCTCTGCCTCCTGCCAATCAGTCCGTCCAGCGGCAACCAGCACGGCATCTTCTCTCCTCTCGTGAAACGCCTGATGCTCCAACTTCAACACTTCAACCCGTCCATTGCAGCGCGTCCTGGCTCCTGACACGCGCCTCCGCATCGCATTGCCCCTGCCGGGACCAGGCCCGTGTGCTTCGCCCAAGCTTCGCCCATTCAGCGCGTCCACTTCCGCGCGCCAGAAACGCGCACTCGAGCGGCATGTGCACCTTAAATGCGCCAATCGCCCGCCACGTGATCGAGCCACAGCTGTCCGCGTGCGGCAGCGTGTGGCAATGTGGCGGCAGTCATTCGGCGCTAGCGCTGCATGCCTGGACGGGGACCTGCCACGCCAAAACCCAGCACGACCGCGCCCCGGGACACACACAAGTCCACCACGTACAGGCACGCGCACCGGCGTGGGCAGCATCGCCATCGCCCTCCGCGTAGCCGCTACCCCACACGCACCCGGCGCGCTAGGCCCTGGGAGGGAAAACGGGCACACCTCTCACGTACCTGAACATGCCGATCTGGTTCACAATGTGGTCCCAGTTCCCGGGCGTCTTCAGCTCCTCCGTGAGCAGCCGGTGCAGCTCCTTGCGCATGTCGATGATGCGCCCGGCCATCGTCTTGATGTCGCGCTTCCACTCCGCGAACAGCGCGGGGTCGTTCAGGATGAGCGAAACCTGACGAGCCGCACAGTGGCAGTGGCAATTATATCGCAATCATGCATCTATCAGCCAACCGCCGACACGTCGCGGGGAAAACTCACCAGACGCGCTCCGTGCGCGGGCGGGTTGCTGATCTCCGCCCGGGCAAGCACCGACAGTTGGCTCGTAATACGGGCTGCCGCCTCCTTCGACGCGCCGACGACGTGCAGTGCCCCGACGCGCTCGCCGTACAGGCCGGCGTTCTTCGCGAAACTCTAAAGATTCGACGATGTGAATACGGCGGCCGTTACACACGACCCATGACCCGCGTACCTGGCACACCAGCAGGGGCACATTCCGCCTCACAAACTCCCGCACGGCCCAGGCATCGTTCTCCAGGTCCCCGCTCGCGAAGCCCTGGTAGGCACTATCGAAGAACGCGAAGTGACCCTTCTCGAGCATCACGTCGGCGATAGCTCCCCACTGCTCCCGTGTCGGATCGACGCCCGTGGGGTTGTGGGCGCACGCATGCAGAAGGAACACGGAGCGCGGGGCCGCGTTCTTCAGCGCGTCGAGGAACGCGGGGAACGCGAGCCCGATCGTCTGCGGATCGTAGTAGGGGTAGGTGGAGACCGGCACGCCGACCTGAGGGAAGATGGCGTGGTGGTTGACTGCAACACGATGTTCACGTCAGTCAGCAGTCAGACCGCAGTGCTGCTGCGGCCTATGCGGGATGCCGGTGGCACAGCGACAGCAGGAACAGCAAGGAGACGCACCCCAGGTGGGATCACTGAGGTAGACGCGCTTGTCGTTCCAGCCATAAAACTTGCTGAGGAAGAGCGCGCCGAGATGGTTCGCGCCCGTCCCAGAGATGGTCTGTACGCTCGCTACGCGTCCCTCCGTGATCACGGGCGAGTCGGGGCCAAAGATGAGACGCGCCGCGGCAGCGGTGTATTCCGGCAGGCCCGTGATGTTGAGATATTCGTGGTCGAGGGTGGCGTCATTCAGGAGGATATCCGTCGCCTAAGGGGAATCAAGTCAGGTCAGCCGTACACCGCTGCAGAGCATACACGCACCTTCTTGACGACCGGGAGCACCCAGGGCTTGCCATTGTCGTCGCGGTACGCGCCAACGCCGAGGTTGATCTTGTCGGGGTGGGTATCAGCCTTGTAGGCCGCGGTCAACTTGAAGATGCTAGCGCGCAGCGTTCAGGAGACTCGTGTTGATGGTAAAGGAAAAAGGCAACTCACCTGTCCGGGGGAGCGAGAGGGACCTCCTCGAAACGTTCTGCGGGGAACCGAGCGGCGACGTCAGCGACCGGACATACCGCAGCGCGCTGATTGGCAGGCCGCGGGCGGGGTAGAACGCGACGCACCAGCGGAGACGGTGGTGGACATCTTGGACGCGTTTGGCTGCAGGTGGTCAGCGATCTGCTTCAGACGGCGCGCCATGGTCGCGGTGGAGGACGATCAAGTGGTATGCTCTCCGCGGCGGTCCACAGCGTGCCGCATATAAGAGAGAGGGCTCACCTGCGGACTTCACTTTACGGAGGTGCGGGGTAGACGATCGTTGCTGTTACCGACACACGTGAAAAACGGTTGTTCCGAGATGAGCCTGCGCGCCGACGGTAAGTACACGGAGGCAACACGCCGGAAACGAGTGGCAAGCACTAACGCGTCGACTGGGAGCCTCGATGTGTGCGGGTTGGTGCAAAGCAGAGTGGTGCTGGACACTGTACCGCCGGAGAGAGGAGGCTGGAGAAATCGATTGGGATATGGGGCGATCTGACTCGGAGGAGCAACCCGGGTTGCTTATAGGGCGGTCCGGTGGGGAACGATTAGGCATCTGGGCTTCCGCCTTTGGCTGCGGGCCTATGCCCAACGACCCCAGCCGCTCAAAGTCCGGTCACCTGCTGGGCAATCGCACTGAGGGTGTTACGCGTATTTACGAACGATCGCGTTGTCAGAGGTCAGAAGGAGAGAGCGTGGAGCAGCCTGGGCAGGCGTAGACACTGGCGAACAGCATCGCCTGACAGTCGTGAAGCCGCGGCACAGGGCGCAGAACGCTGATTCCGCCAAGGCGCGCGCGAAACGGAGCCAATTGCGCGCGGGACGCCGCCTATTGGCCAACGCACCCTTGCGATGTGGTCAGAATGAGTCTTGCAGGTCATCACGCTCGCTCACAAGCACGTCAACGTGTGTCAAAGCATCTACATTTAATAATACCCGGGGCGAGAGATATGAGAACACGATATACACCGATGTAGCCTGTATGCGACTGGGGAAGTGAGAAAGGGGGAGGCACATCGGGAGTTATGGAAGGGGAGAGTGTATTATGTGGTATAGGATGCGTCCGTGAATGTCGTGATAGCGCCGATATACAGAGTCATGAACATGAGACGGAGGTGTGGAGATGATGCGAGTGGCGGTGGCCTGGCCTGCGGACCGAACAACCCTGCGTTGGGTGCTACGCGGAGACAAGGGCGGAGGGGGCGGCGTAGGCATGGGGAGTGGGAAGGCAGGTCATGCCATCGCCATCTTGGACGCTACGGTCCGTTCGCTCTCCAGCTTCGCCTTGTTCTTCTCGAATGCTTGCTGTCGACAGCTCTCAAGATTCTGGCACTCGTGGTGCTCGGGCATGCGGTGCTAGACGCCAATGTCAGCCACTGATACCGATACAAAGGGGAGGAGACGTACTGTGCTGCAGAACTCGAGACGACAGTGCGGGCATTGGCCTACAAGGCGCAGAACAGCCTGGTTGCAACGGGGCTCAGACTGGAGTTGGCAGCGCTTCTTGGCGGGCATGATGGCTGAGGGTCGCGTGAGGGGGGATAGGAGTACGTCTGTGTGAAGCAAGCGGCGGTCAGAGACGTCGCTAGAGAGAGATGAGCGGGACGGGCAGCGGGGCAGACGTACGGGAGGGAGGGATGTGTGCGGTGGGCGTGTACAGAGGTAGGAGGGGGCAGTGGCCCGCGCGGGGAGTCTTATATATCGAGCAAGGGGAGGGACGCGTCAGCTCGAGAGAGATGTGGATCTGAGATCGCACGTGGCGGCGTTGCACGAGATTGCAAAGATCTAGCAGCCCGATGCGCTCTGAAGGCGAATATCCGCATTCCACTCGGCTCAGCGCAACCCCTCTTTCCGCAAATTTCTGTTTCTTCCGGCTCCAGACCGCCTCGCTGTTTGTCTGTGCCCGACGATCTCCTTGCTCAGCGCAGACCATGACCAACCCATTCAGGCGACTCCCCGCGGCTGCCTTGATTCGAGGCTTTGTTCCTCCGTCGCGACGGAAGACGCTCTGCCGACACGGGTAGACAAATGCGTCCGGGCTGTGCGTGCTGGCAGGCCCGCATCTCGGTGGCTCACGGAATGCGGCGAGTGGGTGGTGGAGCGACCCATCCGGTGAGTTCTCGCTGCTCTCGACGGCGCAGCGCCGACGTGTCCGGTTCTCCTGGACGCCCCGACGTCCGCTGACTTCCCTTCAGTCGACCAATCCGGCCTTGTTGCGCTACTGGCGGTGCATTCCCGCGCGCCCAGAGAGTCTCCGACTTCCGACTCCGGTGCCCGAGAAGCCTGAAGCGGCTGTCGGAAGGCTCTCAGGGCGCTGTGAATGCGGGATTCGCGATGTGCAGGCTCGTCCTGCTGACGTCCAACATACGTGAATCTGCCCTCAGCCGCATGTCATATGTGCAGGTCCCCACGCACAGCACACGCTTCTTCCTTCAGAAGATACCCCACTTGAAAATTGTAGCTGGTCTCGGGCAGACATCGGCATGTCGAGATGGAAAGGTAGATAGCGTGGTACGAGGCGGCATGATAGCCCGTGATAGGGGAATCTGGCACTCCAGCTAGGCCATGCTACTTACACAGAGGCAACACGAGCTAGCAATCTAGGTGCACCGTTTGAAGCTAAAAGAGGAAGATCCATTGCCGAGAGCAGACCAGGAGGAGGGCATACATAGATAAGTAGGATGCGAAGACCGGTGAGAGAGGGGAGCAGGACACGCATCCGCCCCCGATAGCGGTAGCATGCAATGCGTGCTCCTCCTGTATCATAAGCCCAGTCCGATAGATGAAAACTACGTAAAAGTCCCGGGAATATGGTAGGTATGGTACACGGGAGGAAGAAGATCGTCGCATCTACTTCTTGTTCTGTAGAACGACGACGGCAACGACGATGGCGATGATAATAAGAATGACGATGCAGAGAATGAAGCAGATCCAGCGTTTCTTGCGCGCTGACCGTGCGGAGTCGACGGCTTTCGAGGTGTAGTTCAGACTATTACGAGCGCATAAGCAACACTGCGGTCAAGGCAAATGATGATGCATCACATACCCGGTCTCAACATCCTTCTCGACCTCCTTAACAGTATCGTTGATGACGGTGATCTGTTCATCCTGTTGTTCTACCAAAATACTCATCTATAGGGCAAAGGGCGATTAGACATAATTGCGAATTCCATTTCATATCACCCACATCGTTAAAGAGCTGAGCGAGCTCTGTAAGCGTCTTCTCAATCTTCTTGATATCCGCGTGACGTTCTTGCACTTCCCGGTAGGCCGTCCGCGCCTCGCCATAGCGGTTAGAGCTCATCAGAGCCTGACTGAAAATCTGGCCGCCCTGGTCATCGTCGACCACTGCCTTGACCTCCTCAGGCGATGCCTCGGGTTTCACTAGTCGAGAAAATGTAAGCACCGGAAAGTGTTCAGCGATACAAACTTCACTGACCGATCTTGTACTGGCGCTCCAAACGCTGCTTGTACTTTTGCCTGTACTGCTGCTCGACGGTCTGGTAGTTTTGGATCGCCTCCATGAACTTCTGCTTCACTAGGCCGGTCTGCAACAACGCCCATTCTCGTCAGACACCCGCACACACACCGAGCAGCCCGAGCGCACCTGTTGCTTGCGGATCTCGCCGTCGCGCCCGCTGCCACCCTGCTTCTGGAGCGACTTGATCCTCCGGCGAAGCACGTTGCTGAGCGCGCTCGTGTCCGCGACGAGGTCCTCCAGCTGCTGGTTCACGCGCTGCGTCGCCACGTCGTCCGTCGCGTTCAGCGAGCGCGAGTGCGTGTCCGAGATGCGCGCGACGTTGTCGTTGAACGTGCGGATGTCGTCCTGGATCGACGCAATCTCGTTGTAGAACGCTGCCATGCCGTCCGCACCGACGGGCGCGGTCAGGTTCGTCGTGCTCGACATGTCCTTCCCCGCGGACTCGTAGCTCGGGTTGTCGTCCTGCTGCGCGTACGGGTTCGCTGCGCGCGCGCGTGAGCGGTAGTCCAAGTTCGACTGCATCGGGTACGAGTCCCTGTGATCGGAGCACGAGGTTGGTATACATGAGGATGAGGTGAGGTTGCTAGCGCGGTACTCACGAGTTGGTGTTCGCCGCTCCGCCGCCTTGTTGGGCCTATTCCGCGTAAACATGAGCCACCCAAATCCACGTAGCACGCTCTTAGAGCGGAAATAGACGGCATGAAGACTCACCCTAAGTGCTGCGAGTCTGTCTCTGGCCATGATAGATATGTGGGTATTAGGTGGTAGAGAGAGTAGATGTAGGCGTAGTCAAGGTGGAAAGAAACTTGAAGGGTCGGGGTCAGGCAACAGCACTCAATGCTGCGTCGGACGGGTGGCCGGGCAAGAGGGTGCTGAGAAAGCGAGAAAGGGGTATGGAGGATAAGAAGGCCTAAGGATTGAAGGCGAGGTCGGGGAGAGCGGCAAGGGCAGTGTTGTGTTGGCGGTGTGAGAGCCGCTGTCTCGTTGATAGGCGCCTATCCCGGCGCGCGTCGGTCGCCAAACGCGCGCGCAACGCCGCAAACCCTATCCGGTCGACGTCAAACTATCGCTGCGGGCGATGTCCGCAGGTACCGCAGACAATACACGGGACAGCCTGCATGGTCCTAGTGCGCATACCACATCGGTCCGGGTCTTTTGTGGCTATCCTACTACAGTTACATGGGGCTCGTGTACTTGCGTTGTGCCCTACATTTTCAATTCTCGCCTAACTCAGTTCGCGATGGCATCCCTGAGGACAGCGATCTGCCTCTCCAGCATCTTGCGGCTCGGTCCACCAATCGACTGGCGCCGCTCAACGCTCGCCTCAAAGTCAAATACCTTGAAGACGTCCTCCTCGAACTTCTCGTGCAGGCCCTTGAAGTCCTGTAGTGAGAGCTTGTCCAACTGGCACTGGCGTGCCTCAGCCAATGCCACCGCGCGCCCTGAGACATGATGGGTCTCGCGGAAGGGGATCTGGATTGCGTCCGACGCGGAGGATCATCGGTCAGTAACGTGCGCATACCGGTACCGGTGAGCATACATACCCCCTTCCGGACGAGGTATTCCGCCAAGTCGGTCGCGAGGACGTCCATGGTCAGCGCTGCCCGCATCTTCACTCCGTGGACCTGTGAAGCGTGGGGTGAGCTGCTGACTGCGGAGACATAGCCCGACTGCGCGCACCTCCATAGTCGCAACAACGCCCTCCGCGATCTGGAACGAGGCCGCCACGGTGTCGACCGCATCGAAGAGCGGCTCCTTGTCCTCCTGCAGATCCTTGTTGTACGTCGACGGCAGACCCTTCAGAGTCATCAAGAATCCGGACATCTGCAAACAGCGAGGATCACGTCAAAAAATCAGGCCAAATGGGCGATCTACATTAATGCTTAAAGGAGACTTACGTTTCCAAACACGCGTCCGGACTTGCCGCGGAGTAGCTCGAGCGAATCGGGGTTCTTCTTCTGCGGCATGATACTCGAGCCAGTGCTGTAATATACGGCAGCATGTTTGTCAATAAATTGCCGAAAAGAAGCCGGAATGGGATCGGGCTTGCCTGTATGCGTCGCTCAATGACACGAAGCCGAACTCAGCGGTCGAATATATGATGAGGTCCTCCGCCATGCGACTGATGTGCGTCATGGAGAGACTCGCCCACATCAAGAACTCAACGATGAAGTCGCGATCGCTCACGCCGTACATGCTGTTCTCAGCGACAGACTGGAACCCAAGCTCCTTCGCAAGGAACTCGCGGTCCACCCCAAAGGGGTTGCCTGCGAGGGCGCCCGAGCCGAGGGGCAGGATGGACACCCGGGGGATGAGCTGCTGCAGGCGCTCCAAGTCTGCACGGAAGGAGAACGCGTGCGACAGCAGGAAATGCGACCACCGGATGGGTTGACCGCGCTGCAAGAGGGTGTTAGGCATTTGTGAGACAACTGCCAAGAATTCTCATCACCTGCAAGTGAGTGTAGCCCGGCATGAGGATGTCCTTCTCCTTGTCCGCGCGTTCTACCATCACGCGGATGAGGTCCTTGAGACCTTTTTCGACCGCGCGAACCTCTCCGAGGAGCCACAAGCGCATGTCGGTGGCGACTTGGTCATTACGCGAGCGACCGGTGTGAAGCTTTCCGCCAAGAGGACCGACGAACTCGGTGAGGCGGCGCTCGTTCGCAGTGTGGATGTCCTCATCGTCGGCTTGGATTTGGAACTATTCCGAGATTGAGCTCCATACCCGTAAGGACGCAGTTCACATCGCACTCACCACACCCTGCTCCCATTCCTTGCCTACGGCAGTGAGGCCGTCTACGATCTTCTTTTGCTCGTCCTCGGTCAAGATGCCTACTAGCGCCAGTGCTTTGGCATACGCGATGGAACCAGCGATGTCCGCTGCGTACATGCGCTTGTCGTAGCGCAGCGACTGGTTGAACTCGTGCATGCTAAGGGCGCATGCTATACCATCAGCTCCTGGCAGATGCCGTCCAGGTGAACGGACTCACAGAGGGTCGGTCTTGCCCGTGAAGCGTCCACCCCACAGCTTCTGCTTCGTAGGTTGTGCAGACATGTTGCGCTATGTTATGAAAATGAGTTGCAGTGCCAGTGGATGTCAATGCAAGAGATAAGATGACCCGAGTCAGAGCACTGGCGATCGAGTATATAGCAGCGGGCGATCGCGCTTTGCACAGATCTCGATCTCAGATGACTCGCGACGCGCCGCGGGCGCTCGATTCGCGTCGCGGTGGCTGAAGATGCGGAAATACAGCCTGGGATTAAGACGTCTAAGCTACAAGCAGCGTCGCTTTACAGTACACAGCGAGCACGATAGCAGTGTTAAATATTGGTGGATCGAAACTAGGGGTGCAGAGCGTTCAGGACCATAAAGGACACTGCCGAAAAGATGGTCGCCCCGGTATAAATGAGAACTCGGATGTTGTATGGGTTCTCGGTCAGGAAGGGGTATGGGACTGGAGAAGACGTTAATTAGCTTGACGTCATATAGAAGTGCATGGAGTACTGTACTGACAGAAGCCGTTGTAATTCGCACAACGCTCAACCCACCAGGAGTACCAAGAACCAGACAAGGCAGCGAGCACAATTGAACCCCGTCGGCTCACGCTCTTCGAGTATCGCGGTTCGAAAAAGTAGAAGTCGATAAACATGGCGATGGCGGGCGCGGCGTGTAGCGCAAGATCGACCGGGAGTGAAAGACGCGCCGGTCCAGAAACCTGACTGGACGACGTTGGCGTCGATTCTTCGGAATTAGCCATTAGGATCATGTGGGGCATGAACAGGAGTAGGTTCCAGTAGATGGTGGAAATGACTATGGATACCTTGAAATATTGCAGTGTCAGTAATTTGTAGTTTGGGTACACTGCTGTAACGAACCGGAAGAGCCGTCATCAGTATAATCCGTTTGGCGTTCCTGAGCAATCCTATAGCAAATTCTGAGCCTTTTGATGGTAATAGGGGTTGCACAGCTATGTCCTTACTCGAAGGGAAGAGATCGCAACCAAGACTCAATGCCATGGTTATCCAGGCGAGGACGAGGCTGAATTGTGCCACAAAATCAGTGAACATGAGGCACTCTAGTGATGATACTGACATACCCTTGGATGGTGAGAAACTGGAAATGGCCGCCTTTCATCTCGGCCATTCGGATGTTGGCAATCATGTCTGGGAGATTCAAATAGCCATATGTCATAACGGCGACACCGGTCGCGTGCAGTACGACTGCACGAGGGTTGACGGGCATGTTGAACGATGGGGGTGGGAACAGGGGATGATCTGGAGTGCGGTGGGTTTATATGGCTGGGAAAACGGCCGGTCAATGGTCGTGTGCGTCAGCGAGGGGCTCGGAGGCCCGGGAACAGAGGAATGGGCTGCGTAAGATCAAACTGACCATCCTGCCAGATGCCTGCGCGCGGATGATTACGGCTGCAGACGACAAAGAGGAAATGACGTACTACTACTACATAGAACAGCCCGTGCCGGCTGTCTTTGGTCATCTCCGCCACCATCTCTGGCCCAATTCTGGCCATACCTGCTTTGCATCCGCACACACTTGGCACAGGCAAACCCATACTCGCCAACAACACCAATCCGTCTTCGTGGGCAAGCGAGCAGGTGGCAGGAAGGATCGGAGGAGTTTGGAGTAGCGACATTACAAGAGAATAGAGTTAGAGTTGACAGAGAAGCTCGCGCAGGTACTAGTACTATTCGCATCCGACTCCCAGGAAAGCAGGATCGCACGGCTTATACAGGCTTTGTGGGCGATGGCCATGGCTTCTTCCTCTCAACGCGTCGTCGTCACATATGCTGCTCCCCTCGTCTTCCTCTCTACCGACCACTGGAAACAGATCCATGCATCTCTTCTCTCCCAGCTCCCTCTCCGCAACTTGCACTGGAAGTCTTTTGCTAGGCCTACCATCCGCACAATACAAGAGCTCGATGTCAAGTTCGTTCCTTTGGAAACCCTGCGCGAAGATCAGACGGCGTCGCAGGTGCCGCAGAGCATCCTTGGAAAGCCTATGCTGAACATCTTCGTGTTTATATGCGAGGTGAATCGCCCTGCTTCTCCCATGCCGGTCAGTCCTTACGCGGTAGTGAGCAGGACAGTGAGGCGTACAAGGCTACAACCCGTAAGCACATCAAGGAGTGGCATGCCTCTGTGGGCCAGCGGAAGAACCAGGAATGGCTGCTCGTCCATATCGTTCGCCCGGACCAGAGCGTCGCCCAGGGACGGTTGTTCCAGATGAAGGCGTCCGTGCTGGACAAAGTCAAAGCGGATTTCAATACCGACAAGAAGGACAGGTCAACAAAAGTTATCCCTTTCCGTGTGAACGGCTTCTGAGTCCTGCTGCAGATGCGTACAACTTGTCTGGTCCGCGGAGAGGGACAATCCTGCGGTGTGGGCAGACCTCACTACCAAGATCAAGGAGGGCGTATTGTCCGCATTCGACAGCGCACTCGCTCAGCGAGAGGAGGAAGTGAGACGGTCGGAGGGCCAGAGACAAATGCCAGGATGGAACTTCTGCACATTCTTCATCTTGAAGGTATGTCTGCGAAGGTGAGGCTGACGGTGATGCCCTGTACTCACAGCACGTCCAGGAAAGCATCGCAAGCTCCTTGGAGGGAATGAACCTACACGAAGATGCCTTGCAGCAATACTATGAGCTGGAGGCGACCTTCTTCCAGGTCTTACGCGAGAAGAACTTGTCTTGGTTCGGTCCTCTCATCACCCCCTCATCCTCGGATAACTCTGCTCCTCTGCTGTCTGTGAACAAGAAGCCCTATCGCGACTTGATTTTGGCCAATACCATCTCTGTGTTTGACTTCCGTGTCTACCTCTTAGCCAGGCAATGCGCGCTGCTCAGCGGACTAGGGGACTTGGAGGAGATATGTCGGAAGACGGCAACCTTCCTCACTACTATGGCACGAACTTTGCGGGATGTAGAGGTAAGTTCAAAAAAACACATGTATGGAGTGGATCGTCACAAATATAATCCAGGACACATTGCCGCCTTGTTTCATCGAATCATGGATCTACTCCTCGGCTCTCAGTGTCGTCGATCAGTGCGACGAGTGGGCACGACCGCTGGAACTAGGGAAGGCTGCTCTTGCATCGTTCAGCGCTGCGAAGGGCGAACTTGTCGAACTTGCACGTCACCAGGTAGCGTTGCATAACACCTTTCCTTCGAGTCGATGCTCATGTTCAATCGGGTGTTAGCTTGACGTCTTCGGCATAGCTGCGGGACACCTCCCAAACAAACCGCCCTTCTGCCTCGCGCTATCTTCGAATTACACGGGCCCCAAAGAGTCACAAATCAAAGAGGCATCGGAAATAATCTCACGAACGGACTTGGCCTCCGCGCTGGTAGACGTGGATGCATTCTACGAGCTATATGTGGCCATCACGAACCGCGCAATCGAGCTCTATGCCGGCGCGGGTCGGCGCAAGTTTGCGTTGAAGCTTCATGGTTCCCTTGCGGCGCTCGACGTGTGAGTCTAATGTACCTGTGCCATGCGTTAAAGCTGACGGCCGCTTCAGACACCGCGGTCGCCTCTCCAGTGCGCTGCAAACATATACGTCCCTTCCGGCGCACTATTCCCCTCACGGGTGGACGTCGCTGGAGGCGTTCATGCTTAACCGCGCTCTGGACATTCACGCTTCTGCAGAAAAACCCAAAGACCGGGAGTGGATCCACATCCTCCTGCACTTCCTCAGAGCATATGTTGACGATATGGGGATGGATTTGCTTTTGAGCACAAATGACAGCGAGGCTTATGTCGCTCAGCTAGTATCGGCACTCAAAGACGCTGCACATGAGCTGGACTCTGGTATGATTGCCGTCCGCGGCCGTTTGATATGGCTCACAAAACGCCTTTTTGTGCAGATACCCCTTACCCCGACCACCCGGCGTTGTCATTGACGATCGCGGAACACGACGCAAAGCTCGCGGACACCAGAGACGGCTCTTTGCTCAAAGTTGTGGTTCACAACCGTTTACCCTGCGTATGTCTTTTTGGTCATCCAGCGGCCGACAATTGCTCAAAACCGTCCAGGAGCTGTTTGTAGATGAGATCGAGATGCAGTTGACGGGCCGAGAGAACAGTCGGCTATCCTTCACGCACGACGCCGCGCTGCTCGCTCCCGGACGAAACGAGCTCACGCTATTCTGCCCCGTAAGCGGTGTCGTCCCCAAGTATTGGCGTGCACGACTCATCGCAGGTCGCAGTCATCCTCGGCCGGCACGTACACGTTGTCTAGCACGCAGATCTCTATCGCGCGCTTGCACTTCCAGTGGAAGCACACGAAGACTCCCAAGCAGATCCGCGCTGGAAATATGCCCGCGTTGGTGCATATTCCCAAGGACCTAAAGGCGCTCGATATCCGGCTCAAACAGCCTCCCCGTAGTGAGTCGCCCATGACCCCTCGGCTTACGGGCTTCCTCGAGTTGACGGCCGAACAGTCGAGCTCGGGACGTCCTCGAGGATCATGGTCATCCTCTCCACCGGGCGGAACGATATCGCCACTGCGCAGGTGAAACTCAGCGCGCCGTCTGGCATTCAGTTCAGGTACGAAGAGGCCGAACTGAGCGGGGACGGTGAGTGAACGATCACCAGCGCTCAGACGGCTGGGTATTGATAGTCCCCAGACGTACCGCCCATCCGGAAGGACGAGGAATCCGTGACCTTTTTGGACTTGAAGCAAGGACAGACCGTCGTTGCAGCCATCCCTCATACAGACGCATCAGCGTATCATTTCATGGTATGTACTCCCTGCATCGAGTATAGCCATAGTGAGACGTGCTCACTGCATACCGCAGAGAATCAACGTCGCCGTCGAGTACGTCACCACATCCGAGCTGGAGGTCACCAGGACGCTGCGGCTCAGCCGGGTCGTCGCGACGTCCCTCCCCGTGGCGATCAACGTCGAGGACTTCTTCCGCGGAACGAGGTCGGTGATTGTCTCATCCCTCTTTGAGACACTCGCAGACCGTCTTCAGGCTCTTCACGCGGTTCACACTGTCGACGACGTCGCACCAGCATGTGCGGGTGCGCTCCACAAAGTTGCTGTCGCCGAACGAGGTGGACGGGGTGAAGGTTACGAGCTGTATGGCGCAGAAGCCGTCCGTCGTGGTACGTGTTTGCACTTGCCCTTGGAACGAGCCGGAGCTAACCTACTTGAAGACTATCACTCCAGGACAGCCGGGACGGTTCCTGTTCCAGATGGATGCCAGTCGCGGCCAAGGTAAGCACGCTAGATTACAGGTGCAGCATAGTAGACTAACCTTTCGCAGTACGAGATCCGTTGAAGCTGCAGATCTCGTATCGCATGCTTCGTGAAGGTAGGCTGCCCCATTTTTCGCTACGCTTCGACGGCTGACGCCTTGGGACAGAGGTCGAATCGCTGATAGAGCAAGCCGCCAGCGAAGTGGTCAGCGAGACACCGTCACTAGATCCGCTGCGTCAGGATATAGTGGACAAGCTAGTGCAGGCGCTAGAGACGACCGCTTCTTGGGTAGAGCTGTATGGAGTCACTGGCGAGCTGACTGTCCCCGGGGTTACACCCGGCGACGATGACATGGGTGCTGGGTTGCGTCGGGTGATCGAGGTGAGCACACGGTGTTCGTATCGTGGTACGAACGATTGCTGAGCTGTACGTAGATCTTGAAAACGCGCAGGTCGCCAACATCATTCGGAGAATGGCGCGAGATCGTCATCCCCGTGGATGTGCCGCAGATGCACGTACGTCCTCATTCATCATTCCTATCCTGCTACCGTTCTTCATGTTTCGCGTCTACCAGATTCTTGCAGCGGCGCGTCTACAGATTATGGAGAACCCGTTCTCGGTGGAGAAGTCCAAGAAGCGTGCACGGCCGCTCTACGCGGGACAGCCTATCTCTGCACTGCTGACCGTGCAGACGTCGTTCCACTGGTCACCACCAGAGGACGACCAGGTCGACAGGTACCTCATGCGATACGATATTGAGGATCTCACCCAGGAATGGCTCGTCAGCGGGCGCAAGCGTGGAGACTTCTTGGCTAAGGTAAGGTTTACTTCTCGTCCAGTTCGCGCTGAATATAGTGTCGCTTACCAACTATTACAGGACGGCGAGACGTTCTCGGTGCCGATCACGCTCATCGCCCTCCACCACGGAGAGCTGCCTTTGCCGAAGATCGGGGTGACTGCTCTGCCCATTCCTGGAGAGCACAGGATGCGCTCGAGTGTGGTGCCCAGTTGCGAGACGTATCAGGTGCATGGCGCGGAAAATGTGCTGGTGCTGCCCCGGGGTGGGCGGAGTACGTTCGTAGTGAACATGGGAGGGGCAAATACCAGCATGTAGCGATACCACGCCCTCTGCTTCTAGTCATTTGTACAGCATATATTATTGCGTTTCGGCCGGTGCATTTTTCTCCCGCGCAGTAGTTGTTGCTGCTTCATTTCCAGCGACCCGCGGCGCCAGGAAGCCAAAGGACGCCAACCGTCACACGATGCTGTAAGTGTGACTTGACGCGCATCATTAGTCACGCTGCATGCAACGATCGAGAATTGGCGCTCGGGCTCGGCTCCGGCTGGCTGTCGGTCTTGTTTTGCCCACTGCCAGACTCGCACACCCTGCACTCCTCCGTCGCTACCCCCTTCACCCACATACCACACGCTACACGATACACACCACATAGACATCTCGCACATGTCAGACACATCAGACTAGTACGCGCCTTGTGTAGAGTCCCCGTCGGGGACAGCTGAGCTGATAGCCACACGACAGTGAACTCGAGCGGGAGGCGACCATTGCCCGCAATCGCGCGTTGCTCGCCGAGCTCGGCCTGGCGAACGCTTCGGAGTCATTGAAGCCCACGAAGAG
This sequence comes from Trametes pubescens, assembly GCA_001895945.1. Lineage (NCBI taxonomy): Eukaryota > Fungi > Basidiomycota > Agaricomycetes > Polyporales > Polyporaceae > Trametes > Trametes pubescens. The sequence goes on along the minus strand of MNAD01000276.1, from coordinate 91,235 downwards.
CGGCAAATCCGCCGCGAAGCCCGTGCAACCACGCGTCAAGAAGCCTAAACAGCCTGCGATGCCCACGCGCCAGTCTACACGGCTGAGAAGGGCGCCCACAGTCGATCCGAATGAGAGTCCGGCAGCGAAGAGGAAGCGAGAGGTACGCCAGCGTGTCCGTTCATGTGGTGCTGTCCCAACATGTGTCGTGGTTAGCGTGCAGAAGAGCAGAGGCGGCGCGAGGAAGAAGAGGAGCTGTTGGCCATAGCGGAGCGCGAACGCGAGGCGAAGCGGCCCCGCCACCACGACCTTGATCTACAGGCGCTCACAGAGGAGCTCACGCCCGAAGAACTGGGGGAGATCAGACACACGTTCGCTGAGATCTTGAAGACGCCACGTCCAAGGCAGGCGAGCTCGGACGATGCTTACGTCTTCGACGACGATGTAAAGGAAGAGGCGGAAGTGAAGCAACTCAAACAGAAGCTAGGGAAGCTCAAGGTTGTGTCGCGTGCGAAGGTTACACATGACCGGATATATAGCGCAGCGTACCATCCGGAGCCTACGAAGGACCTGATCTTCTTCGGAGGTGAGCTTGGATGGGATCTTCCATTTTGCGGTGTTGACCCTTTGGTGTCCAGACAAGCATGGTGAGCTCGGGATATGGGATGCCCGAGCCCCCGTAGAAGAAGCTGTAGACGAGGATGGAGAACTCACCTCCGTCGAAGACGCGGAAGGCGGCAAGTACTACAGGCTGCAAATGCACTGGCCCGCCACATCAAAATCCTCGATATCCTCCGTCAAATTTGACCCCATCGATGCCTTCAGCGTATGTACAGTCTTGTCGAACGAATCCCTGCTGTACTCATAGTAGTCGATAGGTGTTTACTACCGCATATGACTGCACTATCCGGAACCTATCGCTCACCTCCGGGATGGCGCACGAGGTCTACGCAACCGACGACATACTCATCACCTCCGTTGACCTCCCTCCACACGGCCACGAGATGTGGATCTCGGATGTCAATGGCGGTGTCACCCACATGGACCTCCGTGCGCACCGCTCGCATGCAAAGCGATATGACCTATCCGACAGCAAGATCGGGAGTGTAAGCGTCAACCCCACACGGCCGTACTTTTTGGTCACCGCGTCCAACAGTCGCGAGTTAAAGTAAGCTTCTTCTGCACATCTCATGGACACTATGTTAAACTTTGTGATACCAGGGTGTGGGACGCAAGGATGCTAGAGACTTTGAGCTCCCGGTCACTCCGTTCAGCACCGAACACGCCTTCATCCTCGTCGAAGGGCCGAGACAACAGCATAGTGACGCTGCCCAACGAAGTTGACCGCGAGTCCATCGACAAGCTGCTCGCGACCAAGAAGGGCCAGTCGACCATGCGCGCGCGGTGGCAGCACAACAAGTCGGTGAGCTCGGCGTACTGGGACTCCCGCGGCCGCTCGATCGTGAGCACGAGCTACGACGACACCATCCGATGTACGTCTCCTCGCCGACGACAAGCGGCATATCCTGACATATATGCAGTGTGGGATATCAAGTCCTCGTGGTTGGACAAGGAGGCGCCGTTCCCGTCATCGCGGCCCTTCAGCCAGATTAAGCACAACTGCCAGACGGTAGGCTTTCCTAGTATATCGGTATGGGCTGCGAGCTCCTTGCTGACACAGCCGCCATAGGGTAAATGGCTGACCATCCTAAAGGCTCAGTGGACGACCAACCCGGACGTGTACCCTCATTTCACAGTAAGCTCGTCCTATTCTCGCTCTATCCGCTCTCTGTAACCTGTTTGGTAGATCGGGAACATGGACCATTCGGTTGACGTCTTCTCGTGCAAGGTCGGTCGCCTTCCATCATGCACCTTGATACCGAGCTGATATTTATCTTCAGGGCGTTCATATTGTCAAGCTGGCTGACAAGACCAAGTGCGTTCCAACGTCCACTGCGGATGCTTGTGGAGTGCTGACGTTTGCGCCCGATCCAGGATCACCGCTGTGCAAGCGGTCACTTGCTCCCACCCAAGTATCGTGGAGAGGGTCGCGACTGGAAACGGGAGCGGCCGGTGTGTTCTCTGGGCACCGGAGGACGTATGAGTGGGTTAGTAGGTAACATCCCTAAGTATTTTCTGTCGTTATCTGTACCCTTGTGTTCTTCTCTCTATCACGCGGATGTTTTGTATATTTGTATAATGTCATCATCAAGTCTCGGCGGTTGTGTGGGTGTCTCATCCTTAGGAACTACTCCCCTTGCTTCGTGGGGCTTAGCAGGCGGGTAGAGGAGCAAAAAGTCGTCACCTGAGCGATTCGAACACTCGCGGGCAAAGCCCAACCGCTGGCAGCTATGAATAGCAGGCGATCCCGTTAACCACTCCGGCAAAGTGACGTTACTCGACGTCTTAGCAACCTGTCCATTCCCCGTTCCTGTCGGAGCGGAAGCATTTCGCTCATCCGACTTTCGCGGACCGGCGACTCAAACATGGCTGCTTCACGGTGACTTGAGCCACCATGACTTTATCCTGAACCACCATGGCAAAGAAGGCACGCACAGCGGCCACCCCTGCATCCTCTGCATCTCCCAGCAAACCGCCTACCGTCAAGTTTCCGGAGTTGTCCCCGAAAGAAGGGCTGGAGTGCCGAGCAATACTGGAGGACCAGATCCTGCTCATCGACGTACGTGCCCTACATGTCCGAGTTTCTCGGGAACACGGTGCAACCTCCCGCTGAACCCTCGATCAGGACTTCTTCTCTCCAGAAGAATGCAAGGCATACGTGAAGTTCATTGACAGTCTACCGCTCGAGCTCACTCCGCCGAAGAAGAGGGGAGAGGCCGAGCGGGTCAACCGTACGTTTGCAAGCACTCAGCAGAGCCCGCCCTGCATTTCACTAAACAATCGTGTCGCACTCTGGGGAATGCCACAATACCTCATGACTTGAACTGTTAGACCGAATGTCGATCCCTTCAGTCGACTTCGCGCAGCGCATGCACGCCGTCCTCGCGCCCCACCTCCCGGAGTTCCCCTACCCCGCATGGGCAAAGCGTCCTTCCGGAGCGGCAACCAACGCACGGCGCCCCGCACACTCGCTGAACTCGAACATTCGGGTGTACAAGTACACTCAGGGGCAGTACTTCGGCCCGCACTACGACGACGCAGTGCGTGATTCGGAGACCGGGGCAAAGTCGGAGTGGACACTGCTCATATATTTGACGGGCAGTCAGGATGGTGTCGAAGGGGGCGAGGTGAGTGGCATGATACTTTCTTCGTTGCGTATGTTGGGAGTTACGCCTACTGCTTTCGTAGACTTTGTTTTACCGAGAGCATAAAGGAAAGCCGAGAGAGAAAATCGTTCCCCCACTGACGCGTGGAACGGCGCTCCTACATCGGTATGTGCCACAGTCTTCGCCTTTCGGGCGCGCGTCTGATCGAGGTGTTAGCCATGGTCAGGATTGTATGTTGCACGAAGGCTCTCCGGTCACGAAAGGCACCAAGTATGTCTTGCGGTCAGACCTGATGTTCATGAAGTAATGATAGAATGTACCGACTCCGACCACGCTGTACAATAAGCATATACCAACGTACACATATCACCGCCTGCTGCTCTTGCCCTTCTTCTTGTGCATCGGCATGCCGGCCTCGTGGACGTCGTCGTCCCGGTCCATGTCTCCCTTCCCGCCATCCTCCCCTCCACGTTTGCGCTTCTTGTGCCCTCCCCGGATGCCCTGCTCCCGCATCTCGCTGGTCGCAAGCCGACCCGCCTCGTCCACACGCTCCCGCAATAGGGCGACCTCCTCCTTGTCGACTGGCCACAGCTCCATCTTCTTTCCGATCACTTGCTCGATGCGGAGCACAAGCTCGACGTCGTATTGAGTGACGAGCGTGACGGACTTCCCTGACCTTCCAGCACGCGCGGTACGGCCGACACGGTGGATGTAGTCCTTGGAGTGTGTTGAGATGTCGTAGTTGATGACAACGTCTACTGAGGGGATATCAAGACCTCTGTGTGCAGTGGTAAGAGGGACGTTATCGGGACAAGCGGCTGTTCAAAGAACTGACCGACTCGCGACATCAGTTGCGACGAGCACCTTTCGGCCGCCACTCTTGAATTTCCCAAGTGCCCCTAGACGTGCACTCTGACTGAGCTGCCCATGTAGCGGTATTGCGGGGAAACCGAGTGTTCGTAGGATGATCGATAGTCTAGGAGGAATGCTTTGTGAGCCGGCATTGAACAAGGAAGCCGTTGTAAATCACCAACCGTTGAGCGTCGTGCACAGTGCGTGTGAAGATGATGATCGAATTCTGTGCGAGCGTGTTCGCGAGATAGATGAGGTGCACATCCTTTTGTGGGAGGGGAATGAGGAGGTAGTATTGGAGCAGAGTCGATACAGTCGAGTATCTGGGTATGGAGTTTAACACATTTGAGGACGAGCCGTACCAGGGTGGAGACGCACTTTGAGTTCACTTCTATGCGAACGGGATTTGACAAGCTCGCACGTTGAAGCTTTGCCACCTTTGTGGTCATCGTTGCCGAGAAGAGGTACGTCGTCCGCTCCTTAGGGATGACCTTCAGAATTTTATCGATGATAGGACCGAAGTCCATGTCAAGCAGTCTGTCGGCCTCGTCCAAAACCTACCGAGCGACAGACACATGTTAGTTCTTTGAATCTCTTGAGCCGTAAAGGTACAGGGACACACCAAGAATTGCAGACTCCTCAAGCTGAACCCCTTCGTCTCCTCCAAATGGTCATTCAGCCGCCCCGGAGTAGCGACCACGATATGCGGCTTCTTCGCAAGCGCGACCTTCTGCGACATGATATCCACGCCCCCAATGATCGTCGCGCACCGCACGCCCATCGCGCTCCCGATGCTCTCAAACTGCTGCGCGATCTGCACCGCGAGCTCGCGCGTCGGCGCGAGCACGCACGCGAACAGGCCCTTCGGCTCCTCCCACAGCTTCTGCAGGATCGGCAGCGCGAACGCGGCGGTCTTGCCGGAGCCCGTCGAGGCGACGCCGATGATGTCGCGCCCCTGCAGCGCGTGCGGGAGGACCTCTGCTTGGATCTCGGTCGGGGCCTTGTACTGCATCTGCTCGAGGGCTTCGAGGAGCGGGTCGATCAGGCCGAGCGACTTGAAGGTTGCGGCCTCGGCTGGCGGGGCCTCTGCCGGCGGAGGTGAAGATGTGGAGGCTTCCTCAGGTGAAGGCATTTTGTGCGGCGTCAGAGAGTAAAGTAGGGTGTGTTTTAGGAGGAAGCAGGAAGCTCGAGGTCGAGGCTTTCAGTAAAGTGCGGTACCAAGTCGTGAGCGCTAAGAACATTTTCATGGGAAATGGGCGCTTATAGTTCGATCATCCCCGGGTCCGGGCCGGCGTTTGTAGCTGGGGATGGGGCAGCAGCCTCTCAGAAAGGTGTCGGTTCGCTACGTCTTGAAGCATCTTGGAGTAATTTGTGCTACACGACACCTTACACGAGAAGGTAGTTGATACATATTCTAATCCACAGCCACCCTCTGGATACAAATCAAAGCTAGAGTATCCTACGGAGTCCATGGACCGGTAGCAGGAGCTCCTACTCCTGCAGTAAGGTATTGCGCCACGCCATAGTCGTCGATATAGAAACAGTCTTCCAACCGAACGCCGACCTGCATCACGAGGTTAATAAACGAGGTACGCTGGAAGTAGCACAAGTACACACCTTGCCCTCGATGTAGATTCCGGGCTCGTCCGAGAAGGTGTGTCCTGTCAGAATGACGTCGTCGGACCCACCGACCAAGTACGGCGATTCGTGGCCCTCGAGTCCAATACCTGGGTGACGTTGTATCAAATGCTCAATACCGGCAACGAAAGGCTGCGACTCACCATGACCGAGACGGTGCGTGAAGAACTCGCCGTAACCGGCCTCCTTGATGATCTTGCGTGCCGCTCGGTCGACAGCGGACGTGATAGTCCCGTTGGCCGCTACCTCGAGCGCAGTCTGTTGCGCCGCATGTACAATCCCCCATAGAGCTTGGTACCTCAGCGGGATAACAGAGTCCGGCAACGCAAAGGTCTGTGGGCAGATTCACAGCATCAGAGAAACGATGTTATGCATAGAAGTGTGTGTAGACTGACCCTAGTGACATCGCTCTCGTAACCGTGAAGAGAGCCCCCGCAGTCAACGAGGACGAAGTCGTGCTTGCCGAGGACACGGTTGGTTCCGGACCCATGCGGTAGGGCAGCGTTCTCTGCGGAATGTAAGCATGCGTGCAGAACTCACGAATTTGCAGACGGACCAACCTCCAAATAGAGTAAGCGCAAAACCGCCCTTCAAACCGGCAGCAGTGAGAGCGGAAGTGACGAGCTGACCGGCCTCTGATTCTCGCATGCCGATCTTAATATGGTCCCGCGCCGCCCGTATGGCGAGTACGGTTGCCTACAGAATGCTCATTCAGCAAAATGATTGGGCATCCATGTATCAATGTACCTACCTCGTTCGCGCATTTGAGGATATCGATCTCTTCAGTGCTCTTGCGCTCGCGGAGCCGGCGAACCTCGACAGGCGCGCTTGATACCAGAGCCTTTGGCGCGGCCTTCTGCAGACCGTCTGTGACGAATGTTCTGACATTGCCGTCCACGTAGATCGTAGCACCTTCCAGCTCAGGTAGCAGCGAGAGGGCGCGCTCGTAAGGATTGTGGTCCTCGGGCCATGCAGTGTAGGTGACTCCAGCGTCGCTCGGGATTGGTAACAGCTTCGCCCTGGTTTGCTCGAAATATGGCGTCAACACGGAAACGTTCGCCCGCGTTTCGCCATGCTCGTCCGTGATGGGCTGGACGACAAGGAGGAGAGGACGTTCCGAGAGATGCCAGTGGCTGCTAGAGATGTTGGCGAAGTATGCCGCACTGGCTCCTGGCTCCGCAACGTAGGCGGACGCGTTGAGCGAGCGGAGGGTCCGTGCAAGTGCGTCTTGACGCTCGATATACGATTGCGAGGGTATCGGGGTGATATGCGCGCAGTGACTCGCGAGATGGGAGAAGTCGGGTCCAGTGGGGGTATTCCCTGAGGTGCGGGTCGTACTCGCAACTTTCCAGAAGATGTAAAGGATGTAAGAGCACACCACAACCTGAATGAGATTGGTGTTCTGTAGAAATGCTTATCAGCGGCCAAACTCGCAAGAGGAAAGCTAAAGAAGCATACCCGGAAAAGGCGACGACGATGACGAGACAGTTGTGTCTCCATCGCATCCGGAGCCAAAGGCGTCCGTTCTGAGACAGAAGGCAGTATATCGGCAACACTTTTCCTGCTCGACATGGCCGTTGACCGCAAAGGCGGCTTGGTGAGAGCTCGCCCGAGTCGCCTCGATAGGCGGGCCGGTGCCTGTGGCAGTGAAGCATATCACGTGGACGCGAGTCGATCGCGTTGCGGTTGCGCGCCTCCGCAGGTGTCCTCCTTGTCCCGATCCTTGACGCAGCTCAGACTCCTACTTTCCTCAGTTCGCGTTTCACCACGATGAGTGACGCAGAAACGGACACAGATACTCTGCTTGCGATTCTCTCCAGTATCCTGCAACCAGATGAGTTCGAACACGCTGTGCTGCTGGACGCACTCATCAACTCCAACGGCGACCTCGAAGCTGCAGCCCAAGCCCTGCGATCAGAGCGACCTAAGAAGAGGCGTAAGGTAGATGTCAAGAACCCTCCAAGCATCGAAGGCTGGCTCAAGGGAGAGAAGACCATCGAGTCCTCTGCTGGGGCGGCCAGCGGTGGTGCCTCTCTTGCAAAAATGCGTGCAGGTGCATCAAAGCCAGCTGGAGGTGTCTCCGGCGCAAAGTTTCTTGGATGTCTCAGTCAAACAAATCGGTCTGCCTCCACTTTGAAAACTCGGGTTTCACGACTGCTCCCTCTCACTCTCGTGACCCCCGAACTTGTTGCCGAGCACACGCCATGCACTATGCATTATTCTGTATTACCGCCAGAATTGGCTTGTCGGTAAGCACTGACTGAATGAATAGTGGCTCGCACTGCTGCTAAACATCCGGTCGCCGTAGTCTGTACTATACGCTGCTGTGCGCCAGCCCGGACTGGCAGCGCTCCAGTGGCCATGTGTCCTCTTTCTACAGACGCGGTACATCTTCCAGCGATGTTTTGCACGAGGAGACTGAGTATTGGTAAATATGTTGCATATTCTAATATCCCTTCCCTTGTCACCCTAGACCTCTTGCTCTATTCAGGTACCAAGGATGCAGAAGAGAGCTGCCTCCTCTCTTCCCATCCCCGATGGAAGAAGCCTGCCAGATTGTCGAACGCGTTGTGAACGCAGAGATGCGCAAACGACCACACTTCCCGCTCGAATGGGGCGGACATACGGCCGAAGAAGGCGAAGAGCCTCTTCTCTGGCGTGCCAACGTCGCGGCATCCAATTGCTATGCGGGAGCGAAGGAGAACATCTGCTTCCACTCCGATCAACTAACACACTTGGGCCCTAATCAACTATTGCCAGTCTTAGCCTCGGTACGGATTTCGATGGAACGCTGCGCAACACAGATGGGACTCAACGTTTCGTTGATTGACGTCAATATAGGTGTGGGCCGTACCTTCCGGCTGCGCGAGGTCGTGCCATCAGACGAGAAGGACGACCGTTCAGCTCGGACGTTCAACATTCCGCTGCGGCACAATTCCGTAGGTCTCTGTACATCAGCGCAGGTGATGGTTGTATCTGATGATGCTTCTTAGCTTGTCATCATGCACGCGTCGACCCAGGAGATGTTCAAACATGCTGTCCCTCCGCAAAGCAGTATCGATATGTTCCACCCCCCGTTTCCGCCGTCGCCCTCGTTGACAGACAACAAGGCACGTTTGGCCCAGTTGCAAGACCCCTCCAATGCGCGAATCAACGTCACATTTCGCTTCTTCCGTCCCGATTTCTTCTCTCACACGATCCCGAGATGCGATTGCGGTATCCCCTGCATTCTACGTCCTGATATGAAGAATCGATATGAGGTGCCATTGGCTGGGCCGTCGACGGGTGCGACAGGCAGTTTCATGAAGGCCGATACGTCCACGCGAGCGGATCTCCCAGACTCGTACACCAAGGGACCGCAGAGCAAGAAGGCAGCGGTCAGGAGGTATTGGTGGGCGTGTGCGGTGGGAGGCAGAAGTGATGGGAAGGGATGCAAGTATTGGAAGGTGATGGACGTGAAAGCTGAAGGAAGAGGCCCGTTTGTTGCTGATATGCGGTGACCCTGTCTTCTGGACTTGTGTATAGTATGTATAGAGTTGCTAGCTACTAGCTAGAGAGCCGGACGGTTAGTAGCGATCGTATCGTTCGGGGGTGAGGTACCAATTAACGCGTATATCACGTGTCCGCGTCGGGTCGCGTCCCGCGCGTCTCGGAGGCCGCCCGCGCCGCTACAGAGTCTGTTAAGGGAGTCATCCGCTTGATCGGTAACCACCACCACACGACTCTTGCACTATGCATAGCGGAGACATGGACACCGAAACGCTGCTCGCCATGCTCTCGAGTGTTCTACACCCTCAAGAATTCGAAGAAGTGGTCCTGCTCGACGCGCTCGTCAGCTCTGGAGGCGACATCGAAGCTGCCGCACGCTCTTTGTCTGTCGAGCCTCCAAAGAAACGACGAAAGGTATCAGGAAAGGTCAGCATACACAGCTGGTTGAAACAAAAGGATCCTTCCCCCGAGCCTGCGGCTCCCAAGGAGGCCTCCAACCGGGCTTCTGGGTCTACTACCGCCGATAAACCCAAGGGGGCTTCGTCCTCCTCATCACGCGCTTCTTCGCTCAAAAAGCCCAACTCCAGTGTCAAGAAGGTCAGCAACTCCGAGTTCCTGGAACTGCTGCGACCGCCAAACTCCTCCGACGGCACACCTTCCAAGCCGCAAGTCCCTCGACTACCACCACTGACGCTATCCACGCCTGAGATGGTGGCCGAGCATACACCATGCACTCTGCACCACTCCGTACTCCCACCCGAGCTAGCGTGTAGGTAAGCGAAGGTTCATCCCACTCTTCTCAATGGCGTCAGGAAGTGAACAGTTGCGTCTTTCAGGTTATATTACACGCTTTTATACGCAAGCAAGGACTGGAGACGTACCAAGTGGTGGTTGGCTGATCGCGTCGTGGAGAGCTCGCACAGCACGACGTTCTTCGTTCGCGCGACCGACCAACCAAAAGACGATTTGGGCCAAGCGGCGCAATTCTGGTATGTACGAGGTCTGGGCGTCGTGTAGCGTCGATTCGTCAACTTGAGCACCTGGGTGCTCATACGGCGCATGCGATGCAGGTATAACGGCATGAAGTGCGATCCGCCCCTCACGTTCCCGGACCCCATGGAGGAGGCGTGTCAGATCGTGGAGAAAGTCGTCAACGCGGAGATGCACAAGCGCAGGCGATATCCGCTCGAGTGGGGTGGCTATCCTGCCGAGGAGGGCGAAGACGCTATCATATGGCGCGCCAACGTCGCAGCGTCCAATTGCTACGCTGGTGGAAAGGAGAGCGTGGGGCTCCATACCGACCAGCTGACGTGCTTGGGGCCCTACCCTACCATTGCTAGCTTGAGTCTCGGTGGGGATCACCTTCGCGGGCTCGATGTGCGCATTGACTGAACTATTCGTAGGCGTGAGTCGCATCTTCCGACTACGAGAAGTCGTTCCTCTGGATGAGCGGGACACACGAGCAGCGAGGACGTACAACATTCCGCTCAGACACAACTCAGTGAGTGTCTACCTATCACTGTCGCTCCATGCAGAGGTGTAGTAAACATCCCACAGCTCGCAATCATGCACGCATCCTGCCAAGAAGTGTACAAGCACGGAATCCCGCCTCAACCCAGCATTGACATGTACCGCCCATCGTTCCCTCCCCCGCCATCCCTCACAGACGACAAAGAGGTACTCGCCCGACTCGAGGACGCGTGTAACGCGCGCATCAACGTCACGTTCCGGTTCTACCGCCCCGACTACACGCCCAGCTCGACCCCGCTGTGCAAGTGTGGCATCCCTTGTATTCTCCGTCCAGATATGAAGAACCGATATGAGGACCTGTCGGAGCCGTCGAAGCCGCGCGACGACGGCAAGGAGAAGGCTGGCCCGAGCACCTCAGGCAGCGCGAATGCATCGAGTTCGAAGGCCACGAAGAGGACTCTGGTAGCAAAGTATTGGTGGACGTGCTATGCGGGCGTGCAGAACGATGGGAAAGGTTGTGGATACTGGAGGGTCATGGATGTGAAGGCAGAAGGGAGAGGACCGTTTGTCGGAGACGTAACCGAGATGGCTCATGTACCATGAAGACATCGCCTATATCTACTATTCTCAAGCCAGTCTATACCTCATAGCTGGGATTCCTTCTACACCTTTTCTATATGTACGATGCACTGTGATCCTTCGCCCAAATCCGCGCGTGCCCATTCGTCCCCACCGTGGAGCGCGCGCGAATACACCGCTTTCCTAAACGGGTAACACAAGTTTGCAAGTGGATGAGAACTTCACCCCAGGCTGACTCACACCGTTATCGCCACCCACCCTCCTCGTCAAATTCAGCCACAGCAAAATGGCAGCACGCACAGCAGTGATTGAGCGCAAGACGGCGGAGACGGAGATCAGCGTCGCGATCAACCTCGATTGCCAGCCCGGCTCGGGCAACAAGCAGGAGATCAGCGTCTCCACCGGGATCGGCTTCCTCGACCACGTACGTCGTGCCGACCTTCTTGTATACCCTCGCAGTTGGATGAGTGCTGATCAAGCGTTCGTTGTGTGTAGATGTTCCATGCGCTCGCGAAGCACTCGGGCATGTCGCTCCAGATGACGTGCAAGGGCGACCTGCACATTGACGACCACCATTCTGCAGATAAGTCCCCCACGTCTTACTGTGGCTCATTGAGGAGGTGTACTTACCTTACGTGTGCTCTCCACAGGACTCCGCGATAGCACTAGGAACTGCATTCAAGCAGGCCCTCGGCGAGGTGCGCGGCATCCGCAGATACGGCACCGGCTTCGCCCCGCTCGACGAGGTCTGTCCGCCTCCCCTACTACCAGTCTTAAATTTTGTGCTCAACTACTCCCCATCCAGGCACTCTCGCGCGCGGTGATAGACATCTGCTCGCGCCCGTACTGCGTGACGGACCTCGGGCTGAAGCGCGAGAAGGTCGGGGACCTCTCGACGGAGATGTTCCCGCACATCTTCTACTCGTTCGCGATCGCCGCCGGCGTCACGCTCCACATCGACGTCCTCCGCGGCGAGAACGACCACCACCGGTGCGTCCGTCCTGATTGTGGCGGTTTTTGGGGATGTTTACCGTTTTTTGGCTTGTGCAGGGCTGAGTCGGCGTTCAAGGCGCTCGCGCTTGCGATCCGCCAGGCGATCGAGCGTACAGGGGGCGACGACGTGCCCAGTACTAAGGGTGTGTTGTGATCGGCTGGGGTTGTTTGTATATCGTCGAAGAGGAAAGGAAATACTGCCCTGTACACTACATTGGCACCAGCCTATGCAGCCCACACCCTGGACGATGATTCGAACCAGCCACGCAAACCTGTCCGCGAAGTAATCATTACACCTCTAGTGATACATATAATGCCGTCAGAGTAAGTGCACAGTGTAGCCAACCGGATCGTGATGCAGAATAAAAAGGAGTGGGTGGGGGGCGAAAAGGGGGATCAGATCTTAGAACCGCTCCCCGCCCTCGCACAGCGTCTCAAGGAACACCTTCAGGTCCTCCTTGTTGATCTCGAGCACACTCGTGTCGAACGTGCCGTGCCTCGTCCGCGCATTGCACCGCTCCTTCGCGTCCAAGAACGCCAAACCGAACTCGCTGTGCATCATCAGCATTCCATCTCACCCGAAACCCAACGCAAGAAGACCACTCACTTCTTGCGCACATCGTCAAAATCCGGCGCCCCCGTGACACCGACGACGATATACGTCCCCGCGCGCTCATTCAGACACGCGACGACGAGCGGGAGCGCCTTGCGCGTGCGGGAGCGCGCGTACGCGGGCGCGGTCGGCGCGACGCGGTCGCGCAGCGCGTCGAGCAGCCACAGCGCGAGGCGCGCGAGGATGCCCGGGTGCGCGAACAGCGGCAGGTCCGGGCCCTGCGTGAGCACGACGACGCGGTGCCCGCGCAGCGTCTTGATGTCCTGCTTGTCGATCACGGACGAGCCCTGCCGCATGATCGCGCGGTGCAGCGCCATTGAGAGCGTGATCGCTTCGCGTAGGCGTTCGATGCTGTAGCGGGCGCGGTCAGTCAGTCGGCGGGATAGAGAGGGAGGGGGAGGGGACTTACTCGCTGAGCGCGTCGTACGCGGACCAGAAGTTCTTCACCCACCACTGCAGCTCGCCGTTCTCGCCGTCCTCCTTCCCGTCGACGCCCTGCGCCTTCACGACGTTCGCGAGCACGCCCGGGGGCACGTTCTCGCGCTCGTCGTCGCGGTGGCGGCCCTCGCGGCCGCCGTCCCAGATCTTGCCGCCCCCAAACCACTCGCCGCCGTTGCGCGTGCCCTCGACCTCGACCTCGATGCGCGTGCCGCCCGCGACGTCGATCAGTGCGGAGAGCGCTTCGACGGCGTCGCCGGCCGAGAGCGGCTGCGAGCGGTAGCCGTAGCAGCGCATGAAGGACGGGTAGGAGAGCTCGACGAGCCCGTATTCGGGCGCGAGCTGGTCGAGCTTTTGGCGGAGGGACAGCCGGAGGTCTTTCGCCATGTGGGAGTATGGTTGCTGGGTTTCTGTTATTGAGAACCTACAGGTCCGTTAGTGCTATGCCGCGCGGGGGTTAATGGGGAGGGTTGCGTACCCCATCTTGGCGAGCAGGCCTGTAAGCCGTTTCCGACCGCGCTCTTTCCAGATACCCAGTTTCGTCGCGACGTAGCCTGAGTGGTACATTGCGTCGTACAGGGTCCAATGTCGGAACATCATGAAGCGGAGCTCGTCGGACGAGTATACAGAGTTGTCGTCTGGGCTCTGAGCCTTATACTCGTCCCCAGGCGCGATTGGTGGGGCGGGGTTGAGGCGTGCGACCTCGTCGTGGTATATAGATTGGTATTTGTCGTACTCTTCGCGGGATATGCGGGAGGTGATGTATTGGTAGGTGAGGCCAAGGATGGCTAGCCTATAGGATACCATGGCATGAACAGGAGTTGCTGCACCACTCGGACAGAGGGACGTACCATAGGAGATCGTTGTCCACACGTTCTAATACTGTGGCGAGGATATACATCGTTCCTGATGCGCTCTGCCCATGCCATGTGCCTGACCTGTAGTACTTGATGAGTTTGTTCTCGTGTTGTGCACGCTCTTCTCGCGATATTCGATTGGGTTGCTGCACACAGATGAGTAAGACGGGTTAGTGCCAGAAGTGTGCAACATACATCGACTTTACGCCGCTTTCCCTCTTTCCTGCCGCCTTCTCCTAATGATCGCCGCTTTCGTGATGGGGAGGCATCACCGTCCTCATAGTCGTCTCCATCCTCGTTGTTCTCCTCGTCCTCGTCTGCCTCTTCGTCTTCATCTTCGTCAGAGTCATCATCGTCCGAATCCTCTTCGGGCGCATACTGCATGCACCGCGTGAGTGACGGTGCATTACAGGCCAGCTTGAACTCACCGTCAGTACTTCCCAAGCCTTGCGCTCGTCCTGCAGTCCCTCCACCCCGCCATCGTCCCAGACGACTATCCGGTCTCCGTTCTCTCCACCGCCAAACACGCTGGACAGGTTCTGGGGTCGTGAGGAATCTATAATGTGAACTGTGAGGCTGGTCGGAAAGTCGCCGAACCACTCTTCGGATGGGAGGTCGAGGATAGCACCCATGTTGAACATGATGAGCGTATGGAGCTGTGCGCCACGCTCAGGCTCTATTCCAAGGCACACAATAGTTCGTAACTCACGTCTGCGTATGTTGTGAGCTCGTCGCGGATACGCTCGAGCTCGGCGTGTCCAGAGACGGGGATGAGCTTGTGCATGACGTCGTCTTGCTTGAAGAGGTCGGCCAGCATCTTGGATGCACATAGTGCGTCGACATCTGGGGCAACGAGAATGATCACTGAGGATGCAGCGGTTCTGGGGGAGCGGCGGTGTGCGGCGAGAATCTTGGCATAGGCTTCGCCATAGGACGGGCGGGAGGCTGAGCCGAGGTGGGGAGGCGGAAGCCAGACCATAGAGCGTGTACGACGTCGTCAGAGTGTATAATGGATGTAAAGACGCGTCGAAGTCGGTCCTGCTAGTGTTTGGCGGGGGAGGAGGAGGGAGTAAGATGAGAACGCGTCTCGTCAACAACGCGTCCAAAACGCTAGCCACGCAGGCACGTGACACGCGTCGCGTCGGTGGCTGAACTCCGTAGTCTTTCGTCTGCCTCCCTCTCAAGGAGTATACAACCGCAGACTAGTAAGTTCCGAATCTTACTACTATGTCTGCCGTGTAGGTTGAGTGGATAGAGCGGAACTTTCTAAGTTGTGCCCTCATGCGGGGCGTAGGCGTTCGCTCACCTCGCGCTACCAGTCTCCCGCGCGTGTCGCGACGCGTTTGGACGTGTCCATCACCAGGTCGCGGTCGCTCTCCCCTCTCATGAGTCTCAAGCTAGAGAGAGCAGTGGAGTGTAATGTATTGTTAATTATATCGACTATAGTCCGGGAATCCAGCTGGACCTCTCGCGCACATCCCGCCTCTTGCCACGGATGCCCCACACGCCCCAGTTCGTCTTCACCATCACACGCGGGTCAAAGTCCGCCACCTCCCACTTCTCGCTCCCAAACGCGTTCGGGCCAGGGGTGACGACCCAGTCGAACTCACCCGCGACCTCCGGCGCCGTCGACAGCGACTTCACGTCGCGCTCGACGTCCGCGGGCGAGAACCCGGTCACGAAGATCGGGCACTTGCTCGCCAGCAGCAGCGGGATCACCGGGCCCCACTCCGTCGGCGACGCGATCTGCAGGTACGGCTCCCCCGTCTCCTCGTTCACCGACGTCGGCGACGGGAACCCGAACCCGGGCGAGAACAGGAAGAAGCAGTCCGTGTACGGGTCGAACGTCTCCTGGAATTGCGCGTGCACTTCGGCGTAGTTTGCTTGCATGCCGGTGATCGTGAGCTGAGGGGTGTAGGGGACGGTGTAGGACGGGACACCGAATTCCTGGATAGACTCCCGCGTGCGCTTCAGGCGCATGATCGGCGCGGGCGTCGGCGGTTGGTAGACGTTGGGTACGTAGACAGGCTTGTCCTCCTCTTGCGGCTGCTGTTCTGACTGCTCTTGCGCCTCTGATGCAGCCGGAGTGGCATCATTGGATGGAGAGGTAGAAGCCTCTGCTTCTGTCGACAAAGCGGTGGTCTTGGCAGTGGTCCTACTCGATGCAGGCCCCTTGTTGAGCTCGCTGATAGGCTTTGGCAAGGACACTTGAGGACCAATGAAGTACAGGTGGAACAGGGCCGACGGGAACAGCATGCAGAGCTGCTCCCAGACGTGGGGTGGGAGGGCGGACTCGGCTCGTGCACCAAGGATGAATATCCTCATCTGCGGCTTGGTAGCAGCAGCCTCCGGTGTCTCGGGCGCACCAGGGGGAACATGCAGATTCGTCCGAAGAGCTGCATACCCAACATAAACGTCAAGGATCGTGCGCTATAGTGCTTGCTACTCACCTGCCAACGAACGGCTGCCCTCGGGGGTCAACCTCTGGTTGCTGATCGTGAGGTTGCTGAACTGGTGCAGCACTGAGCCGATGGTGATCGGGTAGGTGAGGATTTTGCTGGCGTGCCTCCGGGACCGTTCAGAGTCCATAGAGGGGAACTCGCGTGTGTACCAAAACACATCCCAGTTCGCGAACGAAATCGCTGCTTCGGTGTCTTGCTCGCCTAGCACAAACGTACACGTTCACTCCCATGTTATTATTTGAACCAAACGGAGTGCACGTACCTGGAAGCTCAAACTCGCGCATCCGCCGCCCACTCCTCAAATCATGCTCGTCCTCGTTAACCTCCCTCAACCGCCCACAATACTTCTTATGCTCCTCGTCCGCCGCCCAGTGCTCCTCAGAGCAATGCGTCGGCCACCCGCAGTCCGGGCACTCGTGCGCGACGGCGCGCGGCTGCGCCTTCGTGTGCGCGTGCACCCCATCGTGCTCCGCCGCGCACACGGGGCACGGCGCGAGCTGGCGGATCGCCTCGCCACGCGCGCGCAGCGCGGGGAACGGCGACTGCGAGAACGGGTGGAAGAGGTCGTCCGCGGCGAGCACGGGCGGCTGCTCCTTCGGCACGGCGCTGGCGGGTGCGGGCTTGCTTTTGAACCAGCTGATGAAGGGCCGGGTGCTGGCGGGGATCCTAGGTGCGAGGAGGGGGAGGCGGCTACGGGGTAGACATGGTGCTGCTCGGCCAGCTAGGAGCCGTGTACATGACCGTCGAGGCAGGGTGGAAAGCATGGCCGTGGGCCGTGCAGCTGTGATTTGTGCCGACCACGGTCTGCAGGGGTCAGTGAGATGAGCGGAAGAGCGTGAAGAGCGCGAGGACTGCAAGCGAGTCGAGGCGCGCCGATTCGCCGCGTCTGCCTTCCGTCCCGCCACTTGCCGCCGTGTGCGGCTTTGACCTTTCCTTCCGCCACCTCCTCGACATCGACGAGGACACACGTACGCTCGAATGACCTCGTAGACTGTCCATTATGCCGTCTCTTAGGGCAAGCTCTCGCCAAATCTCGCAGCTCACCAAACTTACGGCTGCACGCGCCCCGTCTAATACCCCGCTGCAATGCACGCGCGCATACGCTCTCTCGCGCTTTGAAAGGCCCCGTCCTGGCGTTGGTCGCCAACGTCCCAAACTCGATGCTCAACAGGCACGAAGACGAGATGACGCTGCCTCCGACGTGTCCCCAGATCCTCCGCTGTTCCAGGCTTCCTCTGGCGGCCCGTTCGCGCGCGAGGACCAGCCCTCCGCGGCTCAGTCGCCGTTATGGGAGGAGAGCATGCGTGCGCCCGCGAGCAATCCGGAGGAGAGTCTCCGTAGACTTCTCATGGACAACAGCCGGCTCATCATCACTCGGTGCGTGTGTCGAGCGTAGGACGTTTGGGCGGACGCAGTGGACTGAGACTGGACAGTGAGATTGAGATGCTCAATATATTCATGGGGTTCGAGCAGGCGAATCGCTACAGTATCAGTAAGTGGCCGTTCTACACGGGCGGTAGGGAGTATGTACTGAGACGTTGTTGTTTAGCAAACGAGGCAGGGGAAACGCTGGGTTACATCGCCGAAGAGCCGCGGGGCTTCCTCTCGATGTTCTCGCGGCAGGTGTTCCGCACGCACCGGCCATTTCGCGCTCTTGTTATGGACAGCCAAGGGTCGCCCATTCTCTGGGTACGTAGGCGTATGACCTAGTCGACCTTCCTGGGAGTGTGCTGAAGTAATATGTAGCTCCGCAGACCTTTCGCGTTCATTAACTCGCGAATGTACGTCCAGCGACTGAAAGATTTCGATGCATACACGCCGGAAGGAGAGCCTGTCTTGGACACGTTCGCGGAAGTACAGCAGCGGTGGCATCCGTGGCGAAGACGATATGATCTCTTCCTGAGGTACACATTTCTCTTCCCGCCTCCCACGTCCATACTGATTCGAAGTCGCATATTGTAGGGAGACCTCCCACCGCATACTGTCTACGCTGAACGAGCCGCAGCCGGAACCCGAACCAGATCTGTTCAACCAGTTCGCAAGGATCGACGGAGGCTTCCTGGCATGGCACTTCAGCCTCATGGCCGCCCAGGGAGAGGCGATTGCTAGCGTGAATCGTGCCTTCCGAGGATTCGGTCGCGAGGTGAGCTCTTGTGATATTGATTCGTCCCTAATGCGGCCGTTGACAACGTTTCATCAGCTATTCACAGATACAGGTGATTTCTTCTCTCTACCCAGGTCGACGAGTACTGTTGTATTGAGGGGCCTTGACCAGGTCAATACTTCGTCAACTTTGACGGCGCGGCGGCGAGTGAGGAAGACGGGTCGGCCGGGAAGCCGTACTTGATCCGTAACCTCTCTGTCGAGGAGCGCGCGGTACGTCTTGCTGCCTTCTGAAGTGTTTACCTTCGACCGCTCATCGCGTCCACCATATAGCTCGTGTTGGCTACAGCAGGTCAGGACACCGAGGTATGGAAATTTAGGGAATGCGTCGCTGACGAGGTTTACAGTGAACATCGACTTCGATTACTTCTCGAGACATTCAGGAGGCATGGGAGGGTAAGCTAGCCGTCTGCTTTGTTGTGAACTTTGCAACTAACGTACCACAGCGGCGGGTTCTTCCTATTCGACTCAGAATGAAGCCACGGATGGTCTCCTTTATACTGCTCTGTATGTACGATTCGTCCAACAACAACATTCGATCGATTTCCCGACACGAACACCAGTCCTTGCGTCCAGTATCTCACACATACATTCGTGGCTGTTGGGCCTACGCCCATGTACGAAGAACGTGGCCCACCGTCTCCCACGTATCACCATGAACACCCCACCGCTCACCAGGCCCCGTCCCCCACGTCCGATTCCCCCATTCCTGCCCGATAGCGAGCATAGTACTGCTCACTGCCGTCGCATTATACGCTTGCCCCGTCCCCTTCGTCTCTACCAGATAGTCCACGAACGCCGCCCACCGCGGCTTGTAGTACGTCCCGACGAGCCCCGCCCACGCCTTCGACGCGTAGTCGTTGATCTCCCCGTCCGGGCCCCACAGCGTGACCTGGTTGCGCGCGTTGTACTCGAGATACGCGCCGTACGAGGGCGAGCCGTGCGCCCACTTGCGCGCGTCCGCGATCCAACTGCTCAGCAGGAAGTGCTCGTTCGTGGAGAGCAGCGCGTCAAGGTCGGTGAGGAGCGCGAGGAGCGGCTGCCCCGCAGCTGAGACGGACTGCGCGGTAGAGGATGTAGAGGTGTACGTCTGGATGAGGGTGTCGTAGAGGCCGATGAAGCGGTTCGAGAGCAGCTGGCGCGCGACGTCGACGACGTCGTACGCGAACTCGGGCACGGCGCTCAGTGCGGGGTGCTGTGCCCGCGCTTCGAGCAGCAGCTTCAGCGCGGCGACCATGGTGGCGTCGGTGTCGTATGGTATCGCGGTAGGGTGATGCCCTGTGCGGTTCGTCATGCCGGTCAGGGAGGGCGCAAGCTCGTAGATGCCCTTGATGGTCGCCTGCGTGTTCGGGTCCTGGTTGTTGTAGACGGTCGTGGACAGGATCCGCCATGCTTCCTGCGCTGCCTTCGGGAGCGGCTTCACAGGGTAGCGGCGCGAGACCCAGCTGGAGACGTAGCTGCTGGTGTTCAGCGGTGTCGACGACCATGCCTGGTCGAGGAGAATGTCGTAGACGATCTCGTTTCCCTCCTGGCCTTCCATCGTAAGCCCGACGCCCTTCATGCTGCTCCCGGGGCTGCTCAGTGCAGTGAGCGGCGCGTGGGTGAGCACGTCCAGGTTCCCCTCCATACCGATGTTCCCGCCGTAGTCGTGCAGCTCGCACCACACCCACTGCTTGCCGGAGTACGACGCGGTGCGGTTCCACTGCGGCTGCGCCTCCGAATACAAGTCGAGCACGATCATGCTGTCGTTCCCGGGCACGCCCCCCAGGTACGCCGCGACGCGGTCGTCCGTCCAGAACACCGCGTCGGAGAAGAACAGCCAGCCCTGCATGAGCCAGACAGCAGCGGGGTCCGCCGCGCGCAGGCTCGCGAACGTGCCCGCGGAGACGTTGCGGAGGTAGTCGAGGTCGCCGCTGAACGGGTCGTTCTCGTTGTACTGGTCGAGCGTGTACACGTGCGAGACGTCCGCGCCGTACGCGGCCTGCTGCTTCGCGATGAACGACTGCTGGAGCGTGGCGAAGAGCGGATCGAACGGCTCGAGGAAGGAGTCATTCGTGAGCGCCGTGGGGAAGCCGGACCACTGGCTGCCGGTGACGATCGACGCGTTCGGATGGAGCGCGGAGAGGGCGCGGGGCACGAATCCGGTGAAGGAGGGCATGACGGGCGTCATCCCGAGCTCGACCATGCGCGGGAGGAGGCGCTTCTGGAGCGCGAACTGGTCGTCGACCCAGGCCATGGGCAACAAGCCACCCCAGCTGCCCTGGATGTTCCCGAAGCGGTTCCACGCCTGGAAAGCGGGGCCGGAGAGAAAGTCGGAGATGTCTGCGTCGCTGAGTCCAGCTTCGCGGAACGTTTCGATGAGAATGTACTCGTAGCCGACCCACGCGAGCGGGAGGTTCACGCCGCGGAGTGCGAGCCAGTCAAGCTCGAGCTCCCACTGCTCGAAGTCCCAAAACGCGGCGGTGTAGTCGAACGTGACTGTGTTGAAATGATACCTTGCGAAGAGAAATAAGCTCCGGCAGGGCAAGGGGGGGTGTTTGGAAGGAAGACGGACCTGTATGGCACAATTGCTTGACCTTTCACAGTTTTGCCAACTTTTGGTAGCCGCGACGGGAGCTGATTCAGTCGAGAACCAGTCCACCAAATATCAACACCACCGTACTGGGTGAGATACCTGCCGGTCGAAGGTCACTATCATGTACTACCGGGGATATGAGAACGACTCACGTATAGAAGCCGCGAGCACATGCGGACACGGTAGTGCATTGGATGTGAATTCCGCTGCGCGCGTCGCTGATCTCGAACGCGTCCGGTTCGCCTTCAAAGAGCGCGAACGAGAACTCGTGTGCATGCGCCGGCGCTCGCCGTTTCGCTAGTGCGTAGATTCCTTGAAGATCTTCAGAAGCGGTGGCTGCACTCAGACCAAGGGCCGCAAGAGCACAGAACCCTTTGCGCAGGTACATGGCGGGCGGGGTTAGGGACAAGAAGCGCACGGACGCACGTTGGATCCTAGGATGTATGAGACGCCGTCACGGGTTCCATCAATTCAGGTCCACATGGGTCCGCTCAGGACGCGGCTTCGTGGTATCTAATCCGCATAGACGCGATGATAGAGCTGCTATCGGGTGCTGGTCGCCGAGGGAAGTTGACCAACCTATCTGAAGGCCGCAATCAACCCGGTGTCCATGGTGCAGTGCGCTCATGAGGGGGTGGGGCTTACCGGTAAGGTTTCGAATAAAGATACCTGTGGAATGGGATGACGCACAGTTCTGTACAGACAAGCGATGCGAATACTGTGAGTTGAATGGTGGGGTAGGCATGTATCTGGATAGCATGTCGTTCAATCAAGCAGTAACAGCATGAGTTTTTCCAAGAACTAGTCTGATAGCCTCAATGGTGTTGGCGAGGGACTGAGCGAGACGAGCGCCTATCCGCCGGGGCGCGCCGTTGCACAGCCACCGACGCGACGTCAGATACGCACGGCCACGTGCTCGGTGGCGAATATGGGCGTCTCCGGGGGCGGTCGCACAGGACGCGAGGTGCGCGCAACCTCCCTTCGACAACCACATCGTTCCGGGTCCTCGACCGCCGCTTGTCCTGCCGCCCTCAGCATGGCGGACGCTTCGAGAGTGCCGCGCCCGTCCACGGACGAGGGTATGTTTCTCCCCTCCAGCTCACCATGTCGTTGCTCATGTCGCCTGATGCCGCCTATCCAGAGACGGCCCCGCTCTTACGAACAGTCTCTCATCCCGATGATGCCGAGTACCCCCAGCAAGAACAGCCCTCTTTCTTTGAGAGAGCCGCCGCAGTGGTGCAGGAGCCGCTATCTCCGTTGACCAAGATTCTACTCGTCGCGACCATCATCTTCCTTCTCCTGAGCTCAGTCTTCATCGGCTTGTTCGCCGGAGCGCAGCACAAGCTCAACGCGGGCAAGGGAGGAGGCACAACCACTGTCGTCGTGACCGCTACAAGCACCGCAGTATCCACCGCAACGACAACTGCCATCTCCACCACTACTGTCGCAGTGCCGGCCCCAGGCCCTACCTCTCCGCCTGCGGAGGTGAGTTCTTGCTCGCATTCGCCTTGTTGGACATATTGTCATCTTTGCCGCCTTCATTAGCCCGTCTGTCTCTCGCCGTCTTGCATCAACCTCGCATCTTCCGTGCTCTCCTCGCTTGATGAGTCTCAGGACCCGTGCGAGAACTTCTACGACTTCGCCAGTGAGTACTCTCCCCGCATGCAATTGCTCATCCTGAGCCCGCGTGATCTTCTTAGACGGTGGGTGGCTCAAGGCGCATCCCATCCCGTCGGACAAAGGAAGCTTCGGCAACTTCGAAGCCCTCGCTCAGCAGAACAGGCGCATCCTTCAGCAAATCCTGTCCGAGGATGCATCTACTCGGTTCTCTGAAATCTCTGCGCTCGCGTCTACCGACTACGACGAGCAGATTCTCAAAAAAATCCGTGGGCTCTACGCTTCCTGCTTAGACGAGGACAAACTCGACGACATTGGAGAGAAGCCGCTCCAGGAAATCGTGGACAAGATTCGCAGCACCTTCCGGGGCAAGTCCACTGTGATTGACAAGCTTTCGAACGACGGCCACGCGCAGAGGGCCAGGCTCACCGCTACAGTCGCGTTCCTCCACTCACGTGGTGAGTCTCCCTGCCGCATATAGGACGGATCATGCCTGACATACACCTATAGCCATTGATTCGCTCTTCTCGTATGAGATTGACGGAGATGCTGGGAACGACCCCAACTTCATGACGCTCTGGATCAGCCAACCGGAGCTTGGCCTACCTTCAAAGGTGCGACAGCAAGGCCCAGGCCTTTGTTTTTGGAAACTTACGCTACTCCACCTCAGGAATACTACGAGGAAGAGTCAATTGTAGACCTCTACGAGAATGTCCTGGAGCGCTTGCTACTTACGCTCGATGACGAAGATGAGGAGCTTCTGGCGTCTGAGCAGCCATCTAAATTTGTCGTCCACGAAGAGCGCCTCAGGGTATGGCCTCCCTGGCCTTGGCCGCCGTGGGGCGACGATGACGACGGGAAAGGCGAGCCTGTCAACCGCACTGAACGCGCACACAAGCTTGCGAAGGAAGTGGTGGAGTTCGAGAAGAAGATCGCCAACGGCAGTCTGGACCTGTAAGTCACCCCCCCTTCCGCCAAACTATAAGCATTCTGACAGGATGTCTCGGCTGTTAGCGATGTCCTCTATCAAGATCCTCTCGCCACATACAACCCCGTACCGTTCAAGAACGTCAGCGAGCAGCTCCCGCAGTTTGACTTCTCGACGTACTTCTCCGTCTTTGCCCCGCGCAACTTCCCGGAGACGATCATTCTCACGTCCACGACGTACCTGTCGTCGCTCTCGTCCATCCTGAACGAGACAGACACGGACACGCTCGAGGCGTACTTCATCACACGCGCAGGGCTCGCATATGCGTCTTACCTCGGACTGGACACGGAGGCGTGGAAGGCCACCCGCAGTCTCGAAGAGGTCTTGAGAGGTATCAAGAAAGGCGCGGTGGGTGACCGCGCGGAGTACTGTGTTGCTCGTGTTGAGAGCGCTATGGGCTTCGCGGCCGGTCGGTACTTCGTTAACGAGACCTTTGGCGGCGCATCCAAGGAGAAGGCGACGAAGGTCATCACCGGTACGCATACCTGCATTTGCCCACGACTACGAACGCGGCAGCTCATCGTGACAATACAGACATCGTCGAATCCTTCAAGGAGTCCCTGACGCACCTTGAGTGGATGGACAAAGAAAGCGCGGACGCGGCCGCAGAGAAGGCCGCCGCGATCCGCGTCAAAGTCGGGTACCCAGTCTCGCCAGACACGCTCGACCCGCGGTCCCTCGCGAACTACTACGCGCGCGTGAAGATCAGCGAGGACACGTTCTTTGAGAATATGCTCAGCGCAAGGGTAGCCGACGAGATCAGGAGGTGGTACAACCTGGGGAAGCAGCGCGACTTGGAGTCCTGGGAGATGTACCCCTCCATGGTCAACGCTTACTTCAACCCGCCCGCGAATGAGGTGAGTGGCTTCTATGAAGTTCTCGTTGCCCGACTAAGTTTGATTGCTATAGATCGTTTTCCCCGCCGGTATCCTCCAGCCGCCTTTCTTCTCGCAGGACTGGTGAGTGGTTTCAGATAAGCGTGCGTATGAGTAGGACTCACCGTAAATCCTCATCAGGCCCGGTTACATGTCATACGGCTCTTTCGGACAGGTTGCGGCTCATGAGCTTACGGTAAGCCCACTTGCCCGTGAACGACGAATAGACCAGTTCTGACGCGTACATCGGTAGCATGCGTTCGATTCTGCTGGACGCCTTTACAACCAGAAAGGCAAGCTTGAGCAGTGGTGGACCAATAAGACCAGCGAAGGCTTCAATGAGAGGCAGAAGTGCATCGTCGATCAGTACTCCAGTGGGTTCAGTTCAGTTCCTCGCCGTGATATACCCACTGAATGCTGTCCTTCACAGACTACACCATCGACGATGGCAAAGGCGGTACGATCCATGTGAACGTAAGTAGTGCATCCCCTTTCCTCGTGATGGCTCAGCAGTATTGACCGGATTCATTGCAGGGAAACCTGTGAGTTATACGTGTAAACGCCGTTCCCCGAGCATTTCTGACATCTTTCCAGCACATCCGGAGAGAACATCGGAGACAGCGGTATCATCCAGGCTTACCGCGCCTGGAAAGCACAGTACGAGGACGGTGTGGATAGCGGCACTGAGTTCCTGCTCCCAGGGCTGAACTACACTCGGTATGCCATATAAGTTGCAGCATCCGTCTGATAGATGCTAACGCTCACTTTGCAGTGACCAACTGTTCTTCGTCTCCTTCGCACGCGCTTGGGCGCAGAACATCAAGCCCGAGTCCGCTGTAAGTGATCTGTGTGTCCATGCGTGGTGAAACTATGCTAACAACCGTATTCGCAGGTCGCTCGTGTCCGCACGGACCCGCACTCCCCTAACAGGTACCGCGTCGAAGGCACTGTGTCGAACCTGCCCGAGTTCGCGAAGGCGTTCAACTGCTCAGCGAAAGCCAGAGTAAGTGACTGTCTCTTGACTGCTCAATAGTTTTGCTGACACGGTTCATAGTTGAACCCGCCGCAGGAGAAGAGGTGTATCTTCTGGTAGGCAATCGTAGGAGAGCGAGCGAGAGGAAAGTGTACGAACAACGATACTATCGTAGCCGGAATATTTATGCATGTCAACTATACCTCACGGTTATCGATTCTAGTGTGCACGATGTATGTATACGATGGCTCTCAATTGTGAAAGACCTCTCGAAGTATCGTTCGCGGACTTCAAGAAGGGGTAATAGCAAGTTAGTATGCTATCGGCTACTACTATACAGACACTACGTCATCGACTAACACGCGCCGATCGCGCTAAAGTGGTCTCGTCCAAACCGTCATGGCCTCTGCTCTCTCCCGACTTGTTCAGTCACTATGGTCTCTCGCACTTCATCTGCTCGTCGACCCTCAATACTTCACGGCTCTCGCGGCGCTGGTCGTTCTCGGTGATGCCGTCCTCACGCAGCTCATCATCCGCTTCGTACCTTGTCAGCAAGTACTTCCCGTCACCTCGAGGCTGTCTTGACGCGCTCCTGCAGATACGGAGATCGACTGGGAGACGTACATGTACCAACTCGAGTTGTACATGAAAGGCGAGCGGGACTACGCGCTCATCACGGGGCCGACGGGACCCATCGTGTACGTGGCGCGCCCCAAGTCTCTCGACCGTGACCTACTGACCCTGTGGGCTCGTGGACAGATACCCGGCTGGGCATGTCTACGTCCATCAACTCCTATATACCCTCACGGACTCTGGGACGAACCTCTGGAAGGGACAGCAGATATATGCGGTCCTTTACCTAGCGTCGCTCGCCTTGACGGCAGCCATCTACAAGCAAGCGGGAAGCGTGCCAAACTGGGTCCTACTACTCCTACCTCTGAGCAAGAGGCTGCACTCCATATACGTGCTGCGGCTCTTCAATGACTGCTGGGCCGTCGTGGCTGCGCAAGCCGCCATCCTCGCCTTTGGGAGCGGCTGGGATGCACTGGGGATAGCGCTGCTTGGGTGCGTGTGTCGGACTAGGACGTTGCAATATATTTCCTCTGTGCTGATTTGCTATGTGGGTAGCTGTGCGCTGTCGGTGAAGATGTGTGTACTGCTATACGTACCCGGGCTTCTCGTGATCCTCTTCCGGCGGCGCGGACTCCTCTCCACCGCCCTCCACATGCTCGCCCTCGTGGGCACCCAACTACTCATCGGGGCGCCCTTTTTGCTGCAATATCCATGGTCTTACCTCAAGAACTCGTACGAGTTCTCAAGAGTGTTCCTCTTCAAGTGGACGGTCAACTGGCGGTTCCTGGGCGAAGACCTGTTCCTGAGCTCCAGTTGGGCGAAGAGCCTCTTGGTAGCACACATCACGACGCTGGTGCTCTTTGGACTCTTCAAGTGGTGCAGAAGCGACGGCGGTGTGTGGCAAGTTCTGGACAGAGGGCTCCGGAGGCCGACGCGTGCCCCATCCCCGGTCCCGCTTACAGCGGATTGTGAGTCCGATTTTATTCGAATGCATGTGCGCGGACCTGAACCTGGCGCGACGTTAGATGTCACCACCGTTCTGTACACCTCGAACCTGATCGGCATCCTCTTCGCGCGATCGCTCCATTACCAGTTCTACTCGTGGTACGCGATGCAGCTGCCGTTCCTGGCGTGCAGGACCAGGTACCCGTTCCTCGCGCGGTAAGTACAGCTACGCCTGTGCTATCTATTCCGCTTCCAGCGAGCTCATACTCTGATGACAGGCTATCATTATTATTCGCGATCGAGTATGCATGGAACGTATACCCCTCTACCTCACTATCGTCGGGCGTACTGGTGGCGTCAAACGCCGCCCTCGTCCTGGGCATTTGGTTCGGGTACCCGGAAGGACGGGTGGCCCTCAGAGCAAGTACAGCAAAATCGGACTAGTCTAGCATTGTGCAGCATATCCAAACGAAAGCACCGAAAGCACGCTACTGTACAAGGACACGCCCTCTATCCCAGTGCCCCCCAAACCCTCAAACCCTGTGCCTCCACCGCCGCCACAGGAACAGCGCCGCGCCGCAGGCGAGCAGCGACGTCGCGGTGCCGACCCAGAACGTCGCGCGCCAGCACTGCACGCCCGCGCACGCGTTCTCGCCGGGGGCCACGTGCCGCGCGGCGACGAAGGCGTAGATGTACGAGAAGACGGTGGTCCCGACGAACGCGGTGTACGAGATGATGCCGAAGTTGCGCCCGAGGTTGGGCAGACCCCAGATCGAGGACAGCACGCCCGGGCTGCGCAGGAAGGTTAGGTTAGATTGGAGGCGCTGTGAGGGCCAAGGGCGCAGCAGATTGTGGACTCACAGCACGGTGAATGTTGTGCCGTACGCGATGCCCGTTCCGACACTGCCATATACTCATCAGATTGGTGTGCGAATATGGATGGTGCCCTGGCATAGCATACCTCAGAGGCCAGATGGCTTCCTGTGTCCGGACGCCGAGCTCGAGCCACGCGAACGTCGCGGCGAGGACCAGCGCGGCGCCGACGACGAAGAGGACGCGGCTCGCGTGGCGCTTGCGGGAGAACGCCCACACGCCGTCGAGGTAAGACGCGACGGGGGCGAGCACGTCCGCGAGCGGCCCCATTAGCAGGCGCGAGAGCGTGTTGAAGAAGGAGAGGAGGCGGACTTGCGTCGCCACGTTCGCGCTCGCGTTCGAGCCGCCGGCGGACGGGAGCGAGAGCACGATCGTCCCGAGATTTGAGACGACCATCTCCGCCTGGTACAATGAGTAGCATGAGTGATGCAAACGTGGTATGAATTCGAGTGTGGAAAGGACGTACCGAGCCAACGACGAGGAGCATCCACAGCGCGAGCACCCAAAAGTAGGGGTCCTTGAACAGCTCGAGCGTGCTCCCGTGCTGCGGCTCCGGCACAGGGACAAAGTGGACGTTAGCAGACTCCATAGGTATCGGCTCACTTGCGTCTGCCAACAACGGCTCTGCTTCTTCAAGCGCGTTTAAGTCGTCACGGTCATCCGTGTCTGTGCTTCGTCCCTCTCCCGGTGCTGACGGAGCGTCTGCAGGATCCTGACGCGGCGCAGGATTCATGTAGAATATCAACGTGGTCACAAGGTGCACGCCCCCTGTTACTGCAGACATGAACCCGAAGAAAGCTGCAGCGTCCAATGTTTGGCCACGCGGGGTGAAGTACCTAGAGGCGACCACTGAGAGGAAGAAGGGCGAGAGCCCAAATATTGACATGCTTGTCCCGGAGGCAATCCCGATGTATCGCGGGAACGTCTTTGTTGCTGCAAAGACGAGCGAGAAGTACCTGGAAGATGAGATGGTTCTATGATGGTTTCAAAGGGCCCGCGAGTCTATCCGTGACTCACGAGCAAACGGTGGCGAGTCCGATCATCCCGAAGTACAGGACAAGCAGACGAAACGCGCCTGCCGATGGGTGGGATGCGTCCGGAGGCGTCTGGGCAATCACTCGGGCGAAAAGGCCGAAGCCTATTGAGTTGAGGATGCAGGCGGCAAGGGAACATGACCAGGGCCCGTAGCGGTCGATGGCCTTCCCGACGAGAGCGGCAAAGGGATATTGGCCAGCCATGCCCCTGTAGACGAGTTCGATGAGATTTGGAACTGCTTTAGCAATCGACATATTTCTTACGCCAATGCGATCGTAGTAAGCTGAGGCTGACTGAGTTTGAGCTTCTCAACGAGCGCGGGCGCTATGAGAGGGAAGCTGTACACCCCTCCGGCGCATATCCTGCAATATAAGAGAGTTGAGACGCGTAAGGGTTAGAATGTAGGCGTTGAGTACTCAGTAGACGCACGCATTCGCAGCCACTGCAGAGCATATGAGGATGGGCCGAATGCGGCTAGCCCTGGCAGTGACTCGCATGGTGGGTGGCTATGTGCTTTACGAATGAAGCCAGACAAAGAGTGAAAGGTCCAGTACGCCACCAATCAAGCTCCAGGTGAGTAAAAGTCCACTGTGAGGGGCTATCGGGTGGGCTGTTAAACAAGCGGTACTAGGGGAAACTGTTCAAGCAGTGGCTGAACGACTCGGAGGGGAAAGAGGAGTTCCACACAACTTCAAGCGCAGTGCTGTGTTCACGATGCCGTCGGCCCGGCGTCCACTTTAGACGCCGCTGGCACTCGGCCAAAGTCGTTTTGTTCTGGCTACGACGTTCTCTCCGAGCCTCAGCCACGCTCGTTTGGTCTTGCGGCGATACATTTCCACCAGATCTAGCCAAGCTGCGCCGGACAAGGTTGTGTGCTTCGGTGCGCTGCGGCTAGTCATCAAGACGTCAACAGCGCCTCCATCACTTGAGCGTCCCCCTCAGCGGAGTCGCTAATGCGCATCAGACAAGTGAGTGTCGAGACGATGATGCATGCAATACGGTCTGATTGAAGCGGATGTTGCAGAACTAGATTGATCCATATACAATATCAGCCATAAACCAGCTTCTATGGCATGTCGCAACAGAGAACCCTCTAAGAGACACCGATGATGCGCATTACGCACCCCCAGAAGGCTGGGCGATTCATTTGGCATGTCCAGCTGGTCTCCGAAGCGGGAGGAAGCGGATTCAGTACACACGGTCCTGGGACCATAGAAACGGGATGATCGAGGGATTGGTTGTCATGCGTGTTTCAGGCTATGAGTCTAAGCGCGGGTGATGCACAGGTGCGCGCGATTGGTACTTAGACCCGCCGCGCGCGTGTCTCCTCGAGCTTCCCGCTTTGCCCTCCCCCGCCTCCCCTTTCTCTTTCTTTCTTTCTTTTCCCCGCGCGGCCACTTGCTTGACGCATTGTCGGACAGGATTCCGGACACGATATCTGGTACTTATACTCGTGTTGGCCCAAGAACCTGATCAACGATCCCCACCGTCGACCGGTCTCCAATCCTTCCTTCTCTTCCACTCTGCGCTAGCCTGTGACCGCCATGGCCAACTCTCTTTCCGCGTACCGTTATTTTTCTTTTGGTGCGTCCGTTCCTGTCTAGAGGGAATGCGCGGGGAACTCATGCATGGATTATCCAGCTCTCTTCATCCTCTGCAATGCTGTTGTATGCTGTGTATCTGTGTGGAATCTGGCTCTTGCTCAACAGATAGGCTGGAATCGTAAGTGTACTCTTGTCAAGTTCGTCGGAACATAGCTAATGCGCCTTCTTAGCACTCATTGACGTATACATGATAACTATTGGGGCGCTCGGGATCCTCTTCATCTTCCCTGTGTGCGTGCACTCCTTGACTGTGAGCTCCTGCGGTGCTGACTTTGCGCCCACAGCATGTGTATCGACTTGCTACGCAAAAACTCCCTTGTTGGCCGCGTGTGGTTCGAGTGCATTTGGGTTGGTGTATTCTGGATTCTTCAATTAGGTATGTGCCACAAGTCTTTGAGGGAGGCTCGTCTTGCTAACACTATCTTTAGCCGGAGCGGCAGCCATTACTGCTATCTTGCCCAATCTTCTATGCAGCGTTGAAGGTAAGACTCATCTGCGTGGACGTACTAAACCGTTCTGACCTGTCCCATAGCGGATATCTTTCAACCTTCATCATGCATATCCACCAAGGTGCTCCTAGCATTCGCATGGCTCGGCGCCATCAACCGTTAGTTCTTCCTGTTGCCGTGATAGTGTGTGTTTTATTGACAGAAGTGCAGTGCTAGTCTACTTCTGCGTCCTGATGGCCACCGTCATCATCCACATGAAGGACGACTCACAGGTGTGGTCCGGAAACACGCGTATGTATCCTTGGTACAAAGTGCGCGAAGCTCTCCCCAGCGGCCGACCAGAGCCCCTCCGGACCTGGTCCAAGCCCCCCGCCGCCGCCGCCACGCCCCAGATCCGCCTCCCCTCCGACCTCTCCCGCCGGTCAAGTACACGGAGCTCGATGTTCGACAACGAGAAGCTCTCGGCCGTCCCCAAGAAGACGCCGATGACGTCGAACAAGTCCGCGCGCATCCTCCAGAGCGCGTGGATCTCCGCGACGGTTACGCCCGCGTCCCCGCCATCCGACGGCTCTTCCGAGTATGGCACGTCCTCGTCCGACCTCACGTCGACGCCCACGGGCATCCCGCCCTCCGCGATGTACATCCCCTACTCTTCGACGATCAAGCCGTCACCACTGGGCACCGGGCCCCCACCACGCTCGAGCTCGCTCTCCGCCACGTTCGGCGGCGCACCACCAAGTGCTGCACCTTCGCGCAAGGGCAGTGCAATGCCGCCCTCACCACTGGTACCGTCCGTGGGCCAGAAAAACAGCTCGTCGGGCCCGCGCCCGAAGTCGAAGCGCAAGTCGACGCGGCCGCCCCCGCTTGATATGACACGGTTGCACAGTGCGTACGGCCGATGAGGCAGCTCGGTGTCGCGTGCGACCCGGGTGGGTACGCTCTGTTGTATTACAGGGTCGCCGCGCGACTCTGCCGTGTTTGCGGGCGTGGATCATGTTGTACGACTACTACTGCTACGAATAGGGCGCCGCAAAGGCAATGTTGTACGTACGAGGTGGGGCTGTTATGGCTTTCTTATACCAACCTTTAACGTTCAAGTCGCTCTGTCATGTGTGCTGAAGGTTTCGAATGGCTTGCCGGACAGTGTGAATCATGGGAGCCCCTGTCTACAGGAAAGGGAAATAAGCTGTTCATATCTGAAAGGCCATGCACTCGTTCCGGTAGTTCCTTTACCTCTGCAGCCCCTCCCCCGCCCCTCAATAGCGTCCGCTTGCCTTTTCGATCCTTGCGAGTAACACGGAGCGTCAGAGAGAACACCGAACTGCGAGCGGCCCCTTCCGAGGGTTGTTATATAGCACACAAGTCGATGCTCGAGCCCATCTGTCCGACGAGCAGCATCGCACAAATCATCTGGACTATACACAACTAAGGACCTGCCCAAGAAATGCCAAACGAGGACCTGCCCTGCGTCGCCATCCTGGGGACATGCGACACCAAGCTCGACGAACTCCTCTACGTTCGCGGTCAACTCCTCGAAGTGCACCGGGTCCGGGTGACGCTCTTCGACGTCGGGCGTGCGCCCAGCACGCACCCAGCCGTCGATGTCGCGCGCTCCTCTATTCTCGCCTTCAGCGGCGCGGACAGCAAATCCTCCTCAGAACCGCCCTCCGACGTCTCGAGCCTCTCGCGGGCAGGGTTCATAGCCACGATGGCCTCGCGCGTAACGCCGCTCCTCGCATCGCTGGCCACGGCAGGCATGATCCATGGACTCGTCGCACTCGGCGGGTCAGGCGGGTCCGCCCTCGCCAGCACGGTCATGCGCCAGCTCCCGCTCGGCTTCCCGAAGCTGCTCGTGAGCACGATGGCCGCGGGTGACGTCCGCCCGTTTGTGGGCGAGGCAGACATCGCGATGCTCTACAGCGTCGTCGACATCGCCGGGCTGAACGACATCCTCTGTCCCATCCTCGACAACGCCGCGGGCGCGATTGCGGGCATGGCACGTGCCTACTACGCCAGGCCCCGCGCCGCAGAAGAGGGCGCGGGGAAAGGGAAACGCATCGCGATCACGATGTTCGGCGTGACGACGCCAGCGGTGACCACCGCCCGCGCGCTGCTCGCCCGGTACGCATGCACCTCCTACGCATTCCACGCGAACGGAGCCGGAGGGCGCGCTCTCGAACGTCTCGTATCCGAGGGATTCTTCGATGGGGTGCTCGACCTCACGACGACGGAGCTCGCGGACGAGCTCGTGGGTGGGGTGCTCAGCGCGGGCCCGCACCGGCTCGAGGCCGCCGCGCGGGCGGGCGTACCGCAGGTCGTGTCGCTCGGCGCGCTGGATATGGTCACCTTTGGGCCGCGCGCGAGTCTGCCCGAGCGGTTTGTGCGGGAGGGCCGGACGATTCGCGAGCACAACACGTGCGTGACGATCATGCGCACGACGCGGGACGAGTGTGTGCAGCTGGGACGGATGATCGCGAAGACGCTCCGTGGGGCGGGCGCGCGTCCAGACAGGACGGAGGTGTGGGTCCCGAAGGGCGGCATGAGCGGCTTGGACAAGGATGGCGGGCCATTCTGGGACCCGGATGGGGTTGAATCACTTGCTCGTGCTATGAAGGAGGAGTTTGAGGGGGACGAGAACGGTATGCAGACCAGAGTGGTGGAAAGGGAGGAAAACATCAACGACCCTGCGTTCGCGAAAGGCATGGCGCAGAGCCTGGTGCGAATGATGCAGCTTGAGCCTTTGAACGAGCTCGAGACGAGCCTGGAGGAGGTCGGTAGCGGCTAGAGGTTTGTACATGTAGCAGTACGAAACAGGATGTATCTTCTTCCTGCACAGCGCCAGTACAAACATCAGTCAGCGTTCACGCTCATCTCATGAGAGGGAAGAGCAAAATAAATATTGAGACCCGTAGGTCTACCACTCCGGGAAAGCGTGTCATCCTTGTGCAGGGGCCATGCTAATCTTCTCTGTATCGTTCCAATTTTTTCGTATGTCACCCCGAAGGGGACATTAGTTGGCAGAGGGTGAGGAGCGATGTGGGCGAAGACATGTTTTTTGCCGCCTCTGCGGGTTGCAGTCGTTCAGGTACGCGTCGATCAGGGTGGCATTCGAAGCGCGCGTGCGAGCGCCACCAAGGCGTCGGGCGGTAAACCTGGTCGATGCCCTTGAGTAAGTACCACTATGTCTGAGCTACCCATCACGTCTACTTACCTCTTGCCACGATCAGCTGATGACTTGTACTGGACGTACAACGCTTCACAGCATCAGAGGCGGGCATAATAAGTACAAGGGACAAGCGCCGCGCTGTTATTTGCTCACCGACCGCTAAGTAAGGTCTATTGTTCTTTCCCGAGCCATTGTCTTGCGCCTGCCGCCCGCCTCGCCTCTGTTAAAAGCACTATGGGCCCCTCCGGCTTTGGTTCGTGGCCCCGGGGGTCCATCGTCTGCTTAGACCTGCTCCTGCTTTGCATTTCACGCTCCATAGACCGCGCCTTGCTCCGTGTCTTCCTCTGCCCTTTAACTGCTCGAGTTCTTCCATTGCCCCTTAGTCCCACTTGCTGTCTCTTGCTTTATCTGCTACGCACCCAGGCTCTCTGCCACTCTCTTCGAGCCCTCTCTCTCCTTCAAGCCTACGTGTGCGACGCGCCCCCAGCTGCTTTCTGCTACGTTCCGCCCACGACATCTGACGCGCTCCTTGCCCGTGCGATCACCACTGCCTATCGTTTATTGCCCACATAATGTTTGCACGCGCCCCCCAACCATCATGCGTGACGCGGAACCCGTTCATCGTGCTCCGTTTCGTCCTCTTTGGTGAGCGGCAATTCTACTCTGGGGCTTGTGGCGGGTGCTGACCTCTCTCCAGCTATTCTAGTCTACGTTAATTTGCTCACCATTGGCTTCGCGACGTGGAACCTGACGGTCCTGAAGGGTCTGGGTGACCAAGGTGAGCCAATTCAACCCGCATGTTCAATCCATAGTGTTAACGGGCCGTCTAGCGCTTGGCGCCCCCGGATTCGTGCTGTTCAACGCATGCATCCTCCTCACTCTCCTCGGGATGTACGTATGTTTCGGCACTTATGATGGAGCGCGCACTGATCCTCTCCCCCCCAGGTGCCTCATCTCGGCGTGGTACTCCCTCGCTGCATTCGACAAGGTCCGCAACGAGTGTGTATGGACCGGGTCCATGTCGGTGCTGCAGCTCGCGAGCTCCATGGACATCACCGTCAGCGGGCCCCCGACGCTCTGCTCAGGCGTCAGCATCCTCGCCTGCGCGTCGTCCTCGCTCACGGTGGCCCTTTCCTGGGTGTCCAGCACCATGTGTACGTCGGATCTCCCGAATGGGCTGCCTCTTCAATGTACTGACAGTTCCCGCAGTGCTGCTGTACTCCTTCTCGCTGCTCACCACCGCCATCTCGCACATGCACGAGGTCCCGGACGTATGGACCGCCTCGGTCCGCACCGTCGCCTGGTTCGCCGTCCCCTCCGCCTCCGTCGAGTCCCCGCCGCCGCGGTCATCCACCGAAAAGCCGCGCCTCTTCGACTCCGACGACGTCTTCGTCGAAGACGCCAAGCGCGCCTCCCCGCTGCACTTCCCCACGCCCATCTTCGCGCAGCACGCCAAGGCGCTCCCGCTCTCCCCCCAGTCCGCGCCCGAGTCGTCCGTCGCCGCAGCGCCCCCGATCTGGCACGCCGCGCGCCGCCGCAGCTCCGTGCCCTCGCTCGACTTCCCGCCCCCACCTTCGAAGCGCACGACCTGGACGAGCCGCATGTTCAGCGGCGTGCCCTCCCTGGCGCACAAGTGCAGCACGGAGAGCGTGCGCCCGACCTGGGCGAAGACCGCCGGGAGCGCGGCGGGCCGCCGCGGCGTTGACCATCCGTTCGCGCTGCCGCGCCCCGGCGGGCCCGCGCCCGGGCTGAAGCCGCTCGTGCTGCCGACGATCCGGCCGCTGCGCACGATGAAGTCGTGCTGGAGCGCGTCGACCGGCGGCTCGCAGTCGCACCCACCGCCGCCCGCGCTGCCGCCCAAGGCGCGCATGCCAGTGCGGCTCTCGAACGCGGGCGCGGCGGACCCGGCGTCGGGGCTGTCCCCGACGAGCACGTTCTACATCGACCTGGAGCGCGACGCGGTGGTGTCGGTGGGCGCGCCGTCGCTCGGGCGCCCGCTGTCGTACGACATGTTCCCCGAGGACGTCGTCGACCCGGACGCGCCGGTCACGCGCTCGCAGCCGTCGACGTGGGTGCGCGCGCACAGCCCTGCGTCGTCGACGTCCGCCTCGCGCTGAGCATGAACTTTCCTCTTGCACCCCTTCTGCGGCGCCGCGAGCGGCGCGCGAGGGCGGACGCTGTGCCGCGCACGCCTGCCCTTGCTTTGCACTCGCATCGCCAGCCGATTTCTCCTTCCCCGTTTCTTGGACTGTATTTGTTCGGGCTGGCTGGACTGTAGTATAGCGCATACGCACACACTGTATCGAGTAGTTTGACGACGATCTGTAGCGATTCCGGGAACGCTGTATCGTTGACGTTGTACATAGCACCTAATTGTATTCAAGAGATAGCGGTATATTGTGCGGGACGTGATAGCGGCAGAAAGCAGGTGAGATATCCGATGGAGATGGGTATACATGGACGACGACACGGGAGACGTTAGAGCTCGTCGTGCGGCGCTTCTGGGCCTTGCGTGAATGCGATGCGTGCCCGGAGTTCCTGGTTCTCCTCCCGGGTTGCTTGAAGAGACTTGAGTGCGTCGTCGAGTTGTTGGCGGGTCTCGGCAAGCTGCTCAGCCTGTTGCTCGTCGAGCTCTCCTGCGCTAACGGCAATACCTGACAGAGAGCGTGAGATGTTCTGAAGACATGTACAGCCATAGTACCGTCACCTACCTTGCACAAGCTTGACAAGCCGCCATAAACGGAGAATGACGAGCAACGACGCGAGTTCTCGCTCGCGTCCGCGCAGGACGATCTCGAGTATGAACGTAGTGAGGATGACGAGCGCGTCGAAGAGGTGCAAAATCGCATGGACTACGGGGCCGCGGGGATTGTAGAACTGGGCGCCGAGGGCCCAGAGCGTGAAGGGTATCTCGGCGAGGAAAAGCGTGGTGATGACGAGAGAAATGTTGGCGAGGATGTTGAGCCAGAGCGGAGTGTCCGGGCCCTCGATCGGCGTGCAGTCGGTCGAGAGGAAGGTGTAGGCGAGGTCGGCGAGCACGCACGCAGAGTCTATCAGGACCTGGTGGGCGTATGGCAGTTGTCAGTACATGACCATCACGTCAGATTGTCAGGCATGATACGCACAAGGGAGATGACAGTGTAGTGCAGCGGGGTGGACTCGAGGACCTCGGCGGTGCGAATTCTGGCGCGCTGGTATGTGCTCTTGGGGCGCAGGTCGCGTTCCTGAGCCTCGAGCGGGCCGCACCCATCGTAGTTGGCTGCAGCCGGAAGAAGAGGGTCCTGTTCGGACATATCGGTTGGTTGCACGGCGGTATAACACCCTGCGAGCTGTCGCCGCCGCAAGGCTCTGGACAGCCCACGACGTCACTCTCCGCACATATCCGCGAGTGATCGCGTGTGACGGCACGCGTTGCACTCGCGTTCCTCCGTGTGACTCTCCGCGTTTGTCGCGGTCGTCGGCGCCTATTGTGCGTACTCCTTGACCGCACGATTGCAGGCCGGGACCGTGCTCGCTGACAGGCAGAGGCCGCAATACGATCAATATCCAGCAGAATGACTGTCGCGCCCGCCCAACAACGTCACCGCCCACGCCTTGGACAGTGGAGGCTGGACAAAAGCCAGTCACGACCGTCCTTCGCTGTCGTCTGCCTGATAGCAGATGCCACGACCCTGACAGTTACCTCCCTCCCTCCCAGCTCCGTATAAATATGCGGCCACGCTTACGACCGACTGTTCCGGTACGTCCCCCGTTCACAGGGCATTGACTGAGTCAGTCCCTTTCCCCTTCGACTCTCTCAGCTCCCTGGTGGGCCTTTCGTTCTTCTTCTTCACTTTTACGCTCCTTTCTTTCGTTCTCGCTGGTCTTGTATACGATGGAGTGGTGGCGTATTTTCAGGTCCATCAGGGTGGTCGTTTTTGGTGAGTGTATGCGCAGCCATCTTTCCTTCAAAACGCTGACTCTGCACAGCTTTCATTTCTATCGCCAGCCTTGCGTTAGCTGTTATTTTGTCTGTGTACTTGTCGAAGGAATGGGTTCACTTTTCTACATTGCAACGTACGTGAAGCGGTTTGTGCAAACTGTGATGTCACCTTACGCTTGAGCGCTGCAGGTGCTATCGTCCTTGCCCTCATCGGCGTAGATGGGTTGACGTCCCTACTGTTGTATCTCATGTGAGGAAATCCTCATACATCCATCACTTGACGTTTACATTCGTATCACGTAGGGCTGTTGTTGTATTCCGTTTATGGAAAGAGCTCCTTCGAATGCTCTTCCTCCTTGCCATCCACATCGGTAAGTCCCTCCATTCTCGCGAATCCGCGGCGTCGATCTTGACAGGTTCCTTGGCCAGGTTCCGCGGTGCTTTTCACACTCTACGGCTTCTCTCTCTCTTGTGACATCTTCAGTGAGTCTTCTCCAAGTCCCTGTTCGAGCGTTCTCCTAAACGCGTTCTCCCATAGACTCACGGACGACATGCAAAATCGTCGAAATCGCGTTTCTCGCAAGCGCATGGTCCACCACAGGACTCCGTACGTTCGATCCCTCAACATATGAATTACACATACTGACATCCACTCCGCCCGTAGTCCTTGGCTATACAGTATACCTCTGCATAATGTCCCGCGTACCTCGCCCCTTCCCTCTCGTCACGCCCCTAGACCTGCTCGAAACGCAAACCGGGAGCTGGACAACCTCCATCGTCTCCATGCACTCCGCCACTCACTTGCTCCCCCCATCCGACAGCCCCCCACTCCAGAACCGGCCCTCAACGCGCTCCGCGAGCTCCGCGTCCGTGTACTCGCAAAGCTCCGCGCCGCGCCCCAAGACCGTCCCAAAGAAGCTCTTCGTCGCCAACGCCACGCCCGCCAACGCCAACACCCTGCCCCGCACCTCGACGTACGGCGCGACGGACCGGGACTCGGAGATGCGCGAGGCCGCGCCGTCCGTCCTCCAGTCGCGCTTCTCCACCTCCAGCATGGAGAGCGTGCAGTCGGCCGCGCCGCCTGCACGCTCGCCCAAGCCGCGGCGGCTCTTCTCCCTCCGCGCCTCGCGCGCGGAGCACCTCTTCCGGCGGCCCACCGCCCCAGCGTCGCTCCCGGCGTCCCCGCGGCCTTCGCGGGACAGTCCCCAACGCCCGGCGCCGGGCCCGCTGTTGCTCAACACGAACCCGTTCTCGGACCCGCTCTCGCGCCACGGCACGCCCCAGACCGCGCGCTCCGGGTTCAGCTACAACTCCGGGCTCAGCTACGCCTCCGCCGCCACGCCCGTGCGGTATGCGCAACCACCTCCTGAGATATTCTACCCCTACGCGCCGTCCGTGAGCTACCCCAATTCCAACTCGCCGTACGGCAGCAGGGCAGCAAGCCCGCAGGTATACGCCGTCGGCCCCCCACCCCCACCGCCAATGCAGATGCAGATGCTGCCCCAGGGGTACGCGTACCTCGCGCCATACGCGGTGCACTACGCCGGCGCGCCCACGCGCGCACACGCGTCCACGCCCAGCGCGGTGTCCATCCACTCCATGTCGCCCAGCATCCACTTCGCCCACGCCAGCCTCAGCCCCATCTCCGCCTCCGGGCACCCCGCCGCGCTCACCCCGTCGCACCCCGCGAACGCAAACATCGCAATGCGCGCGCCGGCGCCCGTGCACCTGCGGGGCACGAGCGACCCGCTGTTCCGGCCGTACAGCGCGGGCCCAGGCCCGCGTGTGGGCAGGCGGGGCGCGGGCGTGTACGACGACGCGGACCTCGCGCTCGCGCTGCCGAACCCGTACCCGTACATGGGCGGCGCGGAGATCCGGCGGTATGGGAGCGTGCCGCATATGCGCAGCGCGGCGGGGTATGGGTATGGGGATAGGGCGCCGTCGGCGGCGGCGACGGCGGCGGACGATCCAAGGTGGAGGGCGGCGGTGTTGCAGGCTGCGGCTGCGGCTGCGGGGAGGGGATAGAGCAGAGATGCGTGCGGGGCGGACAGTACGCCTATAGCTAGTGTACACGCTATACCTCGGAGTCGATGAGACTAGGCAGGACGTTCTGCAATAGACACGGCTCTCAGAAACGAAGGGAACACGTCCGCGAAGCACGGGCTCTGACGCGGTCGCGACGTGTCCCTCGAGGTGCATGTCGCAGTCCGGCGGACATGTCCTGCCAGAATGACAGCAGGGGCCAGATGCCAGTTGGGCGACCGTCAGTCCGTTAAGAACGCACCCGATCGACAAACGGGCGCTGCACAGGGTCACTGTCAGTTAGAGTGAGTAGGGACTGGGCCAGTGGTTGTGATGCAGGCACGGCCGATATGTGCGCACCCGGCTGAGAACAGCTGAGAACGTCCTGAGCATGATCGACGAGCTCGGGGGCGGGGGTGGCAGTGCGGCTCTCAGACAAGTTCGCAAGGCATCACTGGCATAGAGCCGAGTGAGGCACACCCGCAACACGTCGACGTCGACGTCCAAGAAACAAAAATGATATAGTAGATCATATACTCGTGAAAAAGGGGGATTAACTTGTAAGGAACGTGGTGCGCCTGCACTAATCAGTACGCGCGGGCGTGCGGGTCCGGGTCCGTGTCGCGGTCGTCCTCCATCTCGATGTCCGACTCCGCGTCCGTCGTCTCGCCGCCGGCGGAGCGGTGCCAGTGCCGGAAGGAGAGCGGCTGCGCGACGCGGCTGGCGCTCGCGCTCGCGGGCGCGGGCTGCGAGTGCTCGAACGTCCAGCCGCCCATGCGCAGCCCGCCGCGGTGCAGGTTCGGGTCGCGCAGGTTGAGGCACATGCGCGAGGTGAGCGTCGTCGACAGGCTGAGGAGGGCGTGTAACGGGTGAGCGTGGTGTGTGGGGAGAGGAGAGTGTGCGGGGAGGGAGCTTACGCGTTCGCGATGGTTGTTGCGATTCCGCGGCTGTTGTCGCTGATCTGTCGGACGGCGGGGACGTTAGTAGGGCGTCTCGCTATGGGTAGAATTTTTTGTACCCCAGGTGCCTGCAGGAAAAGAGGTTAGGGAGGGAGCGGAGCGCTATTCGAGAATAACGTACAAGAAACGTTACGATGTTCGTCGCGCCGACGATGACGAGTATTCTGCAGGGGCGTCAGCATGCACGAGCATAGACAAGGCGGCGTGAGAGAACTGACCCGTAGTATATTGCGCCTGCATTATTATAGTACTGGAAAGTCAGCCAGATGACCGGCCCGAGGAAGGAGAATAAAACTGACCGTCGCGGAACACCACTCCGAGCACACCGTGACGCAAGCTTTCACGCATCCGGATGGACTTGAACAGGGTAAGGCCGAAGATCGTCGTCTCGACGCAGAGCATCGACAGCCACCCGACCACCG
Source organism: Trametes pubescens (assembly GCA_001895945.1). NCBI lineage: Eukaryota > Fungi > Basidiomycota > Agaricomycetes > Polyporales > Polyporaceae > Trametes > Trametes pubescens. Next base: position 49,477 of record MNAD01000276.1, on the reverse strand, counting down.
CACCTGGGATATCGATGAGCGGCCCGAAATTACAGCTAAGGTAAGATAAACGTACGGATGCCTCTGAAAATGGGACGGCGGGGTCAGCCAACCAGCCGTGCGAGAAAAATGTCGTTCAAGCGCACTGTGCTACCGTTAGCGAGAGATTGCAATAGCCCATGATTGATGGTTTCGGGCCGTGCATAATGGGATCCGCGGGAGTCAGTTTCACGACGTTCGCAGTAACGAGCACCGTGAGCTTTGAGGATCACAATCGTTAGGGCCTTTGAAAGATGCGCGAGTATTGACACATACGAGGCAAAGAGTGGGGCACATTATTATAAATACCCATACAACGCGCTTGTTCCAGTCGTACAGAGCGACAGTTCGGAGAACCAAGATGACTAGCCGCAGGTATCTCGGTGTAAGTGCCGTGTTTGTCCAGACGCTCGGGGCCGACACTCACCGGCAACGACGACCTGCATCGCGATCGAGTAGTACTGATGATAGGTCTGAAACTGTCGACATCTGCCCGCTACTCTAAGAGTCTGCCGGTGAAGCATAGGATGGCGGATGCACTGACCGCTAGTAGGACGTCAGCGACTCGGAGCAGATCGACATGGGAGAAGAAAAATACTCACCTCGGGGGAATAATGTCCAAAGTACTCAAACATGACGGGGATAATTCCTAATAGGCCCAGGTATCGGTTTACAACGAAGAGCACCGACGCGGCGGACCATCTCGCCGAGCCCCAGAACAGGTTGATCTCCGAGCCCACTGTCAAGCAGTAGTCGAAATACAGGAGACCTGGAGACCGGTATCAGCCGTTCGCCACCATCGCCCTAACGAGATTAGGCCACTCACTTATCGACGCTGCAGCGAGGTTGTTGTTCAGCTGTATGCCCTCGGCCCTGATCAACACGGCAAATGCCTCAAGTCAGTGCAACGCCACAAAGCCCACAGCGGGCTGCTTACATCCCGACCGGGCCCGAGGGCAGGCCAGGGAAGAGCATGCTCGATAGAGCGGGAGGAGGGAGGAGGGGTGGGTTCGCGGAGGTCACCGAACCCCTCCGAGGTGGAGATATGTGACTTATGTCCTTCGAGCTGCGAAGGTTACCGAAGTCCGAGTACCAACTTTGCCGGCGGCGTCGGACCTGGTGATACCGCAGTAGCACCAGTCACACCGCCATCCCGCCACCTGGGTCCTGGGCCATGGTTATGTTTCGCCCAGAACAGCACAAGCCGGGGTGGGCAACTGCCTCCGGGTGCCAACTGGCATGGAAACGACGGGAGCTGGATTAACAGGGTCAGCTAAAGTCGTTTCAGGCGTGAAGACGCCGGTCGTCGAACCCACCTCGTCAGCGTTGGCATGTGGCAGGAACACCGAATCATAGGTCGTGCGGGGCGCGGGGCTTCGTGAAGCCTGCAGCGTACTCACGGTGATAGCAGTCCTCGTACTAGCACGCACTCCTGGGAGACAGAAGGAGTCTGATCCGGTAGCCGAATGATCAACCACGCAACTGTGGGTAAATTCTGAACCCGGTTTGGTCGCGGCGTTGGGCGCGGAAGCGCGCAGGCCGTCTGCATCGGAGATCCAGCGTCCCCGGGGCCGTCATCGATCGTCAACGGAGGCCGTATATGGGATTTTCTGTATGTCGGGATGCAACCTGTCCATAGCACTAGTTAACGCATGACTGGCGTCAGCATCCGAGTTAGCCACATCATGATTGTTTGGTGTGCACTCACACGTAAAACTGCTTCTATTTCTTCAGTACTCGTCTGATATCGTATAAGAGCGTCCGAGTGAAGTATCGTCGAGTGTCATGCTCTTAATATTCGTGGTCGGGTGGCCGACTCACATGCAAGGGCGATGGACTTATGATATACGTACCTGCCGCTAGAACGTGCGATGTCGCGCATCCATGTCTAGCTCTTCCTCCATCCCAGCTTCGTATCGATCGTGCCCTGTTCTTCTCTGGATAGATCACAACAAACTCGCCCTGAAATCGATTTTGGGAAACGTGCGCAGCTACAGCTCTTCGCCGACGCTAGTGTTGCCGTAGAGCAAAGGTGCCTTGAAGCAATGTACACCTTGCCTTGACCGGCATCTCGGCGGAACCGGTCAAGGCGCCCCCAATGCCACTCGGTGGGCGGCGCGGTCAGAGACTCCGAGGACTCGTAGTTTGCTCGTAGTAGTCGAACCTGAGCCACGTGCGTATGAAGCTTGCCGCGCCGGTGATCTCGGTCGTGGGCAGTGGGCACCGTGTTGTATGTTGCCAGAGTAGCCTCAATGGCCTACCCGAGGATCAGCTCGAGGCTAAACAAGTCGCCTGCGGACATAGGCCATGAACTCAGAGCAGTAGAAGAGATACCATCGCGCGGGGACAGGCGCACCTTGTTCATCCAGGTATATTGATCGCAGTTGAGCACGTTCGAGTATGGCGGCACTGAAGCTCCCCCGTGAGCTCCAGCATCTTCGCGAGATGGTCAAATTCGAGCGACCAAGCCTCGCCTTCTCAGGTGCAGATACCCAGTGACCAGTCAACAATTCGATTGTCTGTGTTAACATGTATCAGTTATAAGTTGCGACCTACAATAGGCGATGAAAGTACCAGGCAGTCAAGGGCCCAGATCTATAAGTCCGAGCCCAAAATAAGCTCAAGCGGGAAGGAGAGTAGGCCGAGAACTTGTCGACGATCGGTTGCTCGCCCGCACGCTGAGCGATCATATGGTGCGCAGAGGCTGTGAACAGAAGACGGCCCAACCTGGCCGAAGAAAAGGTTATCGAGCTTGAGGTCTGGAAGATACCGTCGTCAGCAACGGTGTACAGCCACGGCGGACCTGCGTAAATGATGTTGAGCTCATGTAGTTGTTGTAAGTAGTTGTATAAGGCCCCCGAGGATGTGCGCATGCTGTATGATTTTTTACTTTGTACGCTGTTAGAGCTTTGGAAGGCGGTCTTCCACGGAAGCTGGACACGTCCGAGTTCAATAGATTCATTTTCAAGCGCAGATGCGTCCCTCAAGGCCCCCGATCCTCAAAGTGGCTGTCCAGGACATGCAGATAATGTCCTCGTGCGCGACGATTTGCTGCAGAAACTGAAGCTTTCGCGAGCGGCCATCCGTATGTGCGCATGTCCCGTCGAGCGTGAGGATCTTTGCAGCACAGTACTTGCTCGCGGCTCCGACCTAGATTTTAAACCTCAATAATAGTACGTTAATGCCCTGGCAGACCTGTCTATGTAGGAGGTGGCGAGGAACTCCTCCTGATCTGATATTATCGGAGATCAAAGCGAGTCGTCATGGCATATAGTTGACGCCGGAGCCTAGCAAGTTCGGGTGCACCTCATAGCGACCGTTATCCAACGTTGGACCAGGCTGCGTTGGTAGCCGGTCAAAGGCTTGATACGGGAAGACGCTGTAGGGACGCCAGATGACATGGTGGCAGCAGACAAGATTCGAGGGAATTAGACGCTTGCAGGATGCAGCTACAGAGCGAACAGCCACCGAGCGCCTGCGTATAGACAGAGAGAAGTTGGCGGCAGCCTCGAACTTGCACACCATCATCATGCCATCATACGGTAACAGACGATAACTCACACTGATACAGCATCGGATGATACTCGTCCCAAGAGAGGGGCGGCCTTACTCAGTCTGCGAAACCTATGATCCAACAAGTACTGGCAGCCTGGTTATTTGTGGTCCAAGTTCGTGTCACCCTTGCGGCGACTCGTCCCTCCGATGTCATCTTCTGTTGGGAGCATGATAGCGGAGTAGTTACCGCCGGCTTGTCGCCGGAGTACTGTTTGGGTTACGCCAAGGAAGTCCTCAGTACCGAGAAGTTTACCACTGGATTGCCAAAGACGGCAGCAACGAAGCTGAGACGCATGGTAACCCACCGCCTCGTTTGACAGGATGTCGTACTTCGATCTGCCCAATCTTTGCGGCTGGGGTTCTTCAGTGACGCACAACTGTATACAACCGCAGAACCACCACCAATTCCAAGTGAGCGCTCGTACATGAGCAAGGATATATCGAACCAACAATACACCTAGAGGGCCGGATCTCGGAATCGCGAGGCACCACCAGACCGCAGTGAGTATGCGATAACTCTGATTCAAGCTGCTCAGTCCGTCACGTCTACTACCGCAAAACCTATCAGGCACAAAATCGACAGGAGGGCTACAGCAAACCAGTCCGCTCTAACATAGACGGTCCTTGGTACGGTACAATACAACATGCAGACTGCTGGCGAGCGCGCGGCCGTGGCAGGTAAGTGGCTAGATGGGGAACATGATTCAGGAACGTACTCACACACGACATTAGTATTACTCTTTATTCTCTCGTTCTGATGTGCAAGAAGTGCCAAAATCGTCGAGCGTCATGCTCTCGGGGTCCATGCCGGTGGGGTATCGGAAGGACATCACCCTCGATGTGAACTGTCCTGTTGACCACCCGCGGAATCGGCTTGTACCGGCGTGGTGTTGGTTCCGCCGTTGGAGACTTGGGTCTCGTAGATTGAGCATTAGGCGAGATGTAAGTGTGACCGACAGCCTATAATGGGCATAAAATAAGACACTCCGCACAGGAACATGGCGTAGGAAAGCGTACACGTTCGTCATGGTTGTCGCCATGCCCTTCAAAGGCGTGTTGGGCTAGCGCGTCCTCATCAGGACCCGATTTTGACATTGCTGTTAGCCAGACTTACTGCTGTTTTCTGCGGAGAGACGGAGGAAAGAGTAAGCATCCGCTCGGCGCCAGTAAGAGGCGAGACGAACCAAGAAGGTGATGATGTTAACCATGTTCACGGCTACCAGGATCCTATCAAAGGATAGGTCATAGGCTACTTGTCCTGCGAGTACTACGAACATACCCGTAGTATATGGTTCCTGTCGCCAGCGGGTTCAGTACAGCGGTCGTACCTCCGAGCGAATGACGTACCGTCTCGAAACAGAATCTCGAGCAACCCCCCAGACAGCTCTCGCCGCATGAGAACCGCCTTGTATAGCGTCAACAGGAATATAATCGTGTCGAACCACAGCATCGCGCTCCACGCAAGCGCAAGATCTGCCACAAGTCAGTTCAAACACTCTCTGACAGCGGATCTAACTTACGGACACCTCTGTCAAGATCGCGCGGCGAATCGCGTTGTCAGTTGCTAGTGTCAGTTGGACGCGTGCTCGCGCGTTTGACTCACTGGTCGTCTGTGAGCGAGAGGTTGCACAGGGAGTAGCGGAACCCCAGCTGGATGTCGGTCGTCAGGGGGCTTTTGCTCGTCAGGACTGCAGACTTCCCTCGGCGTGTTAGTTTGCGATACGGCGCACAATGCAGGCGTTGCAACGAACCAGGCAGTGTATAGCGCCGCCAAGGTGCATGCTGATGAGCAAAGCGAGCATTCGTTTGCTGCAGTTGTATAGCGCGTATGTCCGGAGGATGAGCAGTACTGGACGTAAGGTCAACCAAAACGGTCGCTCCAGAAGTCGAAGCGAGGGACGTACTGGCGACGACCGCCTGGCTCAGCATGGCAAATATCTGGTGGTACAGCTGCAGCTGCCGACATCTGTCAAAGAGCATCGCGTTAGAGTGCGACCGCGTGGAAATGTCTGCACGATGGCGGACGACGACTGACCGCTGCACTAGGTGTCAACGGGTATCATATCACATAGGAACCCAGGATTGCTCACATGCTCCGAGACCTCCGAGAAATACTCAAAGAACACGGGGATGGGACCAAGGATGCCGATGTACCGGTTGAACACGAACAAGAAGAACGAGAGCGAGTGTTTCGCCGGGAGCCAGTAGTACTCGATCTCGGAGAAGATGGTCATGGCGTAGTCGTAGTACAGGATGGCTGCAGCGACGCGGATGTCAGCGTTATTTGGCGAGACGGCGCATCAGCTCCGGGGACGTACTCAGCGCAGACAGGGTCAGCGACGTGTCCCATCGCACAGAGTACGCACTAAACGGGTAACAAGGATCGGTAAGCGACGTCGAGGGCACGCGGGCGAAGACACAGAAGGCTCACAAGTACGACGCGACAGATTGCACGGAGGCCATCTTGTGTTGCCGAGTGCGCCCTGCCAGACGAGTGATATATAGGCGGACGGGAGGACGGGATCTGTGGACGAAGGGCCGCCGGGGATCAGCCCGAGTCTTAAGAGGTGTACCGACGGACACGGAAAGAAAGATGGGAGGACAGCCATAGAAGAAGACGGCCTGGGCCACCGTATATCAGTCTGGCTTTCCCAGGGCCAGGTATGGAAGAATGCGTCCCCGTCAGGACGCGAGGAAGCACACTTCGATGGGAGGCCGCAGCACAGAGGGGCATGCCGCTGCCGCGGGGGGCGAGCGCGACAAACTCTAAGTCACCGGGGCTCGCATCTGCCGTACACGAGCCCTCGAGACCGCGTTAGCGTGTCGGCGCGGCGTCCCACACTCAAAAATACGCAAGAAGCAGCGCCCCCGAGCCTGCGAACGGAGCCGGCGCACCTTACACTCGATCGTGCATCACCAGGGACGCTCCTGGAGGTTGATCAGGGCAAACGGTTCGTCGACAGCTGCAGACGTCCAGCGCAGTTCGTATGTGCTTATGTGCACCGTGGCCCAAGATCTGGCTGTGCAAACTTGAGGCTCGAGCCGGACGATCGTCGGCGACGCTCCGCCTAAAATCTGGTTCTAAATCTCCCCACGTCAAATAACCGTACCTGACAGTGTCAGACTAGCCACCGGAGTACTGGTCGAGCCGGGGAGAGACGCCGTCTTGACTGAGCAGGCCTTGTACTTCTGCGGTCTCCAGGAGAGTAGATGGTTTGGGTGCTGCCTGTACGGACGAAAATCTTCGCAACTCGCCTCCGCAAATACGTCAAGCGTCCCGCGCTCAAAGGTAAGTTGACTCGCCGAGGCTTGGCCAGCGCCAACGCACCCACCGTAACCATATTTAGGACCGTGCGGCGACAACCGTATAGCCTGCTGAGGTAGGCTGATTAGTAGTTATCTCCCCTAGGAAGACAAAGGGGATCTTATCGAGGGTGGGGGGACGATTACACTAACGGTTAGCAGATGCCGCCTTCGACCAGTCAACTTGAAGTCTCCTACCATTACAACTAGTAGAACCGTCCATGTGCTAGTGTACATTCTCCTATATTATCCGCTACTCATGGGACGAGTGAAAGCTCGTGGGATCTCCGATACATTTTTCGACCACACCATCTATGCTGGAACGCTGGGGGGCAATTGAACGGCGAAGTAGGCTTATACCACTCGCGCGACCTCGGTGATCTGCGTGTCCGTCGGCAGCGTGCCGTCTTCAGTGAGAGTGCAGTCGTAGGTTGTTACAGTGATCTCCGGCCCAGCCGTGGTCGTATTCCACGCGCTTGTAAGGTTGGGTTCGGTGTCCCGTCCTAACCTCTGGAGCTCGGGGTTGCGTAGGTTGAGTATAATCCGGGAGGCCAGGGTCGTTGAAAGTCTGCAGAATGTTGAGGCCCCAAGACACCACGGCGACGGTGAGACATATACGCACACGTTGGTGAGTGTTGTGTCCAAGCCCTTCAAGGGCGACTCGGACTGTGGGACAGGATTAGCACATCGCCAGCGCGCAGGTTTGCATTCAATGTACCCTGGTGATCTTATGTAAATGTAATATGTTAGTATGTTCTGGCGCTGCTTACATACAAGGCTGGAAATCGACATTACCAAGAACGTGGAGATGTTTGATACATTGGCCGCCACCATGAATCTGTCACGAGAAGGTCAGGAAGCGAGCCCAATCACCGCTTCCGCCGCATCCAACTCACCCATAGTACACGGTTCCTGAAACGAGCCCGGACAGGTCGTGTCAGAATCTGCTCGGCGGAAACTCGAGGGTGGTAGAAGCACAACATACCGTCCCGAAACATGATCTCAAGAAGGCTTCCTGGGAAAAGGCGCCGCATCCGGAGCGCCTGCACTAGAGTCAATATGAAGATTGTGGTGTCGAACCAGAGCATCGCGCCCCACGCAAGGGCGAGATCTGTTGGATCCGCCGGTGAGCATCATATGATATACTGCACATCTCTGGGAAGCGTACGGATGGCCCTGGGGGAGCGATCGGCTTTAATGAATGTACCTGACAGAAGACGCGAAGCACATACTGGTTGTTCGTGAGCGCGAGATCGCAGCTGGTAAACTTGAAAGGCAGTGGTGTTAATGTGTCCACAGGCCCGATGTTCGTGACAATAGCGACCTATGTTGGGCACTTATAATTAGGCAGGGTAGCAGACCGGCTGATGTGGGCGCGTACAAGGCACATGATGGCGCCAGCGAGGTGGGTCACGATGAGGATGACGAGGATGCGTCTGCTGCGATCGTACAGCGCGTATGTCCGAATCATGAGCATAACTGTGCAGAAGATGAGCGGATCCGTATGAAGGAACGACGCCATCGCGTACTTGCTACGATTGCCTGGACCGCTATCGCATACGCCTGATGGTATGTCTGCAACTTGCGACATCTGAAACCGTAGCGCAAGGCGATATTAGTGTACCGATGGAGGCGGAAGCGTCAATGGTGGGTTTCTTACGTCTACAGATGGATGCGCATAGGATCAGTAAGGTTTCTTGACGGTGTTAAGTTCCACCCACATTCTCAGAAATATCTCCAAAGTACTCTATCACAACAGCGATCGGTCCCAGCAGGCCAAAGTACCGATTGACCACAAACAGGACCGACATTACGGAGAGGTTGGCGGACTTCCAGAAGTGCTCAATCTCGTCGGACAACGTCAAGAGGTAGTCGTAGTACAAAGTCGCTGTCACAATGGACTTCGGTTAGCACAACCGCTCCCGCCGCAAGATCGGTGTGGTGGCGCGCACTGAATCCCACGAGCACTAGGGCGTTGTTGAACCGCACTGCGCCAACCCTGCCCGGCAAGCAAGTTCGTTAGCGGGACATGTGGGCGCATGTGGATAGAGGACACACCAGTACTCGGCCGACGCCTGGGCTACGTCCAGGGGCGTTGACATATTTGACTTGAGCCGCACAAGGAAGGGGGCGGGAAGGGAAGACGAGACAGCGGAAAGACGCCGCGGAGAGTATATGACGACTAGCGAGGACCGTGCACCGCCCTGTAAATGCCATGTATAGGCATACGCTGTCTGGTGTTCTCACCTCCCATCAGCGAATCTCGGCAGGGAGGTGAGGGAATTTTCGTGCAGTAGTAACCGGTGTCGCGCGCACGAGCCGCTTGACATGCGACAGCTGTCAACGTACCTTTACGAAGCTTACTGTTGCGCTGTAACGATCATGTCTTACAGCACACTTGTTACGCTCAACGCGCCGCTGTCCCGGCCGGACAAGTATGTGCATGATCTGCGCGCTGCTTCTGCACAGTCCGGGTGGATGCGCAGAAGCAATATGTCAAGAGTCGGTAATGCGGCGACATGGTGGGCGTACTGCATCGTATGTCGTCCTGAGCCTGTGTCTGCGGACATATTATTGCACCGCAGTCATGAGACACAATATGTCTACATCGAGTATAACTAGCGCCGATTAGCTCACTACCCTGCATGCACAGACGACGATAGGCTTACTGTGAGATCCGTCCTGAACGCGTAGAATCATCATGGTTGGTAGTGGGCCGTCTGACCATCTGCGGAGCGGCGGTATCTTTGCGAAGTCCATGATCCCCCTTTCGCGAGAAGATCTGTCAACGGATACAATGCATCACCAGAAACAGCCGTCTGTTCCTTTCGGGAGTGTGCACCGGATGCGCTAAGGGGGCGTATAGGAGGAGAATGGCGAGGTAAATTCCCATGGCTTCGTTGAGTTGGATCAGCATGTCATGGTAAGAAGTCAAAGGGCGTCTCGATACTCGAGTGTCGAGTGATTCCAACTGCAGGCGTCTATGTGTTCACCAGCGCCACAACGTCCACGCGCTTTCTTCCCGACTTTCGTCTCTTCTTCAGCCAGCCGTTGCTCTATGAAGTCTATAGTGTCAGCATATATCCTAGGCAACGAAATGATAGGCTGCATCAACAACATGTGCGCATACTAGACCGTCCTGCGTGTTCAAGCGAGGAACGGTGACTGCCAAGAGCGTGCAAATGATGACGACGGTCTCGATAAGTCTTCCGGGTGCGTGCTCGGACCCGCGTCCATGTGCACCCACATCGCGCACAAGGTCGGTGCCAGGTGTTTCGACTAGGTGGCTCCGCAGGCCCACTACGACTTAGTCTCTAACCACCACCTGCCGCGCGGTCCCATCCTCTCCGCAGCCCCAAGCCTCAGCCAAACTGGCCGCCAAACCGCTCTTCATCGCGTTCGGAGCCCTCCTCGGCGCGTACCTCCTGTTCTTCCGCAGCGCGCCGCTCTCTTCGCTTTACAATCCGACGATGGCATCCCCATCTGCCACCGGTTGGCACGCCCGCGCCAACCCGCACCCCGCCCGCGCCGACTTTGTCCCTACGCGCGACGCGCTCGTCCTCGCGGTGCTCCTAAACGCACCCGTCGAGCCTGAAGGTTTCACCGCCGCCCTGTTCCGCCCGGACGTCGCGGTGGACGCCCGTGGCCGGGTCTTGCAAGTGCAAGCGGCAGACTTCGCGGCGCTCGCGGATCTTGCGGCGCAGACTACGCGCCTCCCCGAAACCGGATCGTTCTTGAACGCGTGGCGCGTCCAGCACGACCGGACCTCGCAACAGATTGACAGGCTGTTCGTGCCGACATCGGATGGAGGGCTGAAGGAGACAAGTGTGCAGGGTTGGCATCCGGACAAGAAGAAGCTCAAAGACGCGGTGGCGGACTATGAGGAGCTTCCGTCCGTGCTGCACGAGCTGGCCGGGTATGTTCAGGAGGCGCGCGAGGGTTTCCAGCGTGGGCAGGAGGAGAACAAGGCCTTGATCGAGAAAATCAAGGCTCTCGTTGATGAAACCACGAACTGAACAGTTAACACTCGATGTATGCAGTGAGTACTGGGTATTATTCGTCACTAGTGCGCTGTATGCTGATATATACACGTAGAACAAACGAGTGTGGGCGTTGTGCGAGTAAGGGAATAAATACTGGAATGCTGAAACGAGGAATATCGTGAGGTGGAATGTATTATAGTACACTGGAATGTTCTTCTCTACTGCGCTGCCGCGATGCACATCAACCGATCCGAAGACCAAGGGTGAAGCCCGCAACGAACGATGCCCTCCCCTGGAAGTCGGCGGTGAGGAAATCGATGATCCACCGGAAGAGGGAGCCAACGTTAGGGGGCCTCTTCGCTCCCGTGATGGGGTCTTTTGAGTAGAACACGCTCTCGAATCGATTCGCTGCGCTTGACCAGTTCACACGCACGAGCGAAAGCGAGCCGAGGTACTGCGACGCGCCAAACTGTCAGATATTGTGCTCCGATGGACCGATCCGAGCAGCGCTCACCTGAAGCAAGACGAAAACACCGCCTAGGACGAAGGCGGCGGCCTTCACGCCTTTCTTGACAAATACGCCCGCGCAGACACCGCATACGGTGCCGAAGGTGAGCTCGTAGAAGTTGATACTAGAGGTAGGGGGAGGTGGGGGAGGTGTTGACGGCTGGGCAGGCACAGCCTGACCCTGAGTAGGAGAGATAGCGGGGGTTGGAGGCGCAGGCTTGGATGTCACGGCTGTCAAAGAAAATAGGTTCAATGGACAGCGTGAATCCAAGATCGACTCGACACATACGATCGCAGTACAGCACCGGGGCGGCGAGGAAAGTCATGCCCAGACAGAGGCCCGTGAATCCGATCTTGCCAATAAACTTGTACCACTCCGCCCTCGCGCCCTGCTTCATGTGTAGCATTATCCTGATCTTCTGCGCGAACTCTGCGCTTGTGTAGCTGTGCTGATAACGGGCGGCGGCCTGCGCCGCGCTCGGGACGAAGTACCGCCCGTTCAAGGGCGGCGTGCGGGCGGCCCTGCGGGCGGTGCCCAAGAATGGACGTGAGAGCATAGGTGAGAGCGGGAAGAGTCCCATGTTGGCAGTGGGCGGCGGCGGTCGAGCTTCGTCGAGACCGAGCTGGAGGAGGTTGGGGAAGAGGTGTGATAGACGCAGTCCGGAGGTGGTCGGGTCAAACCTTGATGTCATTCTGCAAGCGTCTCGCAGAGGTTAGGGTCCCGTCCGCATGCGGGAGCACTGCAAATAAAGCCACACGCGCGATCACTCTTTCCATCTTGGGATCTACAGTGGGCGCTTGAAATTTCTGTCTGCAGCTCGCTCGCGGCCGCTTTTCCAAATTCTTGTGCTCACTCTCGCTTGCTCTATCTACGTAACATGGGACGCCGCGCGAAGAACAAGCAGGGAGACCCCGCTCCTATTGGAGACCGCGAAAACCGTCCGTCGCAGAAGAAACTCGGTAAACGCAAGGCGGACGATGTCGAGGCCCCGAGCAAGCGGCCCGCCAAAAAGGCTAGGGAGAGCGAGGTCAAACCTGCGAAGCCCTCCATTGTCAAGGGCAAGCCGAAAACCGTCGCGACGGGCGAGGCGAAAGCCAAGTCCGACAAGCCGAAGGCGAAAACCCAGAAGCGGGCGCACTTCGAGGACGAAGACGAGGGTGCCGGGAGCAGCGAGGGTTGGGAGGACGTCGATGATGACGGAGACCTTAAATCGCATGCCAAGTACGTTGCGCTTTATTGCTTCGTAGCGGTTATACTGACCATAGCGAAGAAAATTGTTTCATGGCAGCGACGACGATGAAGTCGTGGGATTCGAGGGGGACCTGGATGATCTGGTTATGGACGAGGAGTACGTTTGATCATGCCACTTCATACTCGCTCAACCTGCTAATTTTTTGTAGTGACGACCCTTTTAACGCTCCTGCACAGGAACTGGACCTCGGTTCAGACGACGATGAGCCGGAACTTCCGGTCAAGGGCAAGAAGTCAAAACAGCACGTACGGCCGGCCAAAATTATCCCCACTGGCTCAGATGCATCTTCGGACGACAGTGACGAGGAGGACGATGACGAGGACGGCCCTACCACGATGAAGAACATGGAAGCACGTTCACGCGCGTTGGACGCGAGGGCGGAGGAGGAGGCGGACCTCGATGCGGAAGAGCTGAGACGGGCCGCGCTTGATGGCGAAATGAGTGACGACGACCTAAGGGACGCAGATGATGTTGACATGGACGAAGAGGGTGAGGGCGGCGAGGATGGTGAGGAGGGTCTCGTTCTTCCTACCGCGGAAGAGCTGGACGAAGAGAAGAAGAGGGGAGGTCCGGACGTACACACCGTGCAGCGGAGAATGCGCGAGTGCGTACGAGTACTGAGCAACTTCAGGAAATACGCAGCCAAGGGCAGGTAAGTGCTTGCATTGTCCAGAAGTGTTTTTGCACTAACCACCACGCCGCGCTTTCTCAGGGCAAGATCAGAATATGTGCACACGCTCATGTCCGATATTGCGAGCTACTACGGTTACAACGATTTCCTCACTGAGAAGCTCTTTCAGCTCTTCCCCGTCGCAGAGGTACGAGTCGCGTTTTCTCGGGTATGAATTATCTCATTCACAGGACACCAGGCAATCGAGTTCTTCGAGGCGAACGAGATCCCAAGACCCGTGACGATCCGCACAAATACGTTACGCACTCGTCGACGCGACCTCGCGCAGGCGCTGATCAACCGCGGCGTGAACCTGGAACCCATCGGCAAGTGGACGAACGTCGGCCTGCAGGTGTTCGAGAGTAGCGTCCCGATCGGCGCAACGCCCGAATACCTCGCCGGCCATTACATGCTGCAAGCCGCGTCCTCGTTCCTGCCCGTGATCGCGCTCGGCCCACAACCTGGCGAGCGCGTGTTGGACATGGCCTCCGCGCCAGGCGGCAAGACTACACATATGGCCGCCCTCATGCAGAACACCGGCGTGGTCTTCGCGAACGACGCGAACAAGGCGCGCACGAAGAGTCTCACGGCAAACGTACATCGTTTGGGGTGCAAGAACGTCGTGGTGTGCTCATATGACGGCCGGGAGTTCCCCAAAGTCATCGGCGGCTTCGACAGGGTCCTGCTGGATGCTCCGTGCAGCGGCACTGGTGTCATAAGCAAGGATGCAAGCGTCAAGCAAAATAAGGTCGGCGTTCCGCTCAGTTACACATCGCACCACAGAAGCTGATAGATTGTGGATCCGTCACCGCAGTCCGAGCGCGACTTCACTCTCCTCTCACACCTCCAAAAACAGCTCATCCTGTGCGCGATCGACAGCGTGCAGGCGGACTCGAAGACGGGCGGCTTCCTCGTCTACTCGACGTGCTCCGTGACCGTGGATGAGAACGAAGCGGTGGTCGACTACGCGCTGCGCAAGCGGCCGCACGTCAAGCTGGTCGACACCGGGCTCGAGTTCGGGCGCCCGGGCTTCACGAGCTACCGCGGGAAGACGTTCAGCGACAAGCTGAGCCTGACCCGTCGGTTCTACCCGCACGTGCACAATATGGACGGTTTCTACGTCGCGAAGTTCAAGGTCGAGCGCCGCGCGAAGGTCAAGCCTGCGCAGGCGGGGGCGGACGCAGACAGCGTTGTCCCGGAAGTGGACGGCGCACCTGTCGCGTTCGACGCGGACGAGGACAAGCCGTATCTCGAGGGTGAGTCGCGTGCATGCAATAATGCCTGCGATAGTGTTCTTGGCTGCGGTGCTAATATCGTCATCCGCAGAGATGAAGCGCAAGCGCATGAAGGCAAAGGGCCTCAAGCCGCCGCCACGGCACAAGGACGCGCCCGCTGCGGTAGAGGCCGCTGCGTGACCGCGGGCTTCTGCTCGTGGAAATCCCCCGGCTTATCGCCCGTCCGCCCGCGAAGCTCGAGCGCGGCCACCGGTGGATTTGGAACGGGGCGGGCTGCGGGCAGCGGTTGCTTCTGCGTTCCCGCCACGCGGGGAGACGTGCTTCGGGCCTTCGCGTGGATTCACGCCGTCGATTGCATACATACGCGCGAATTTTGTATAGGTTCTTGTGTGTACGGTAGCACAGGGCTCAGGTGCGGGGGAACTCGCGGACTGGGGAGTGTCGTCATCTCGCGATCTATTGTGTGCGCGCCGTGTGCGGTAGGACTAGCATGGGAAGCGAGCGGGCGCGGGCTCGGACCGAGCGGGTATTGTGAAACTGCCGTGGCCACAGTATGCATGCAGTAAGCGTGCGCGCATATGCATTCGCGCGGCGGCATGTGGACTGGAGAGTCTGTGAGGACGCGGCGAACCGAGCTCAGCGAGCTGGCCAGCAGAGACGTCGCGACGCGTTCCTAAGTACCTGGCTGAGCAGGCCCGCAGCAAAGGCGGCAGCGTGCGTGCGGGGCCGCACAGGGCGAAACACGGTTGCGCGCAGGTGCGGCGGCCCGCGAGAACATGACAGCCACCCCCGCAAATCACGGCACCGGTGACCGGAAATGTTTGCGATGGTGCAGTTGCCAGGGATGCTTATCATGTTCCTGCTAAAAGCCTGCTTTCAGGCCAAGAGACAGCTTGGGAATCGATGGGTTGCGGCGCAGGGAGAGCATCATTCGATCTGTGGTACGGTCCAGGCTCAAATAGAAGGGATATATGAAAGTGTCCTACAAGGGCTAAGGTATACAGCAACAGGGGTAATAGCAAGCAACAGGAGAAGGTACAGAGATACAGCAGTTCGCGTAGATGGGTCGTGTCTAGTAAGAGTCATGTAAACGGGTCAAGTTTTAAGCAAGGGCAGAGGGTTAGAAAACAAGTCAAATGCGGGGAAAGGCGGACGTGCAGCTTGAATGCTCGGAGTTCCGCGCGAGTTGTGAGCATCCTCCGCGGGCTGGCGGATCCAAGGGCGGCGGATGGAGGGGAAAACGGTCCATGTGGCGCGCATCAGTCGGGTATCATCGTCCGCCTGGGAATCACAGACGAATCAGCGGCGGGGAAGAAGGGCCTGTCAGACGTCTTCCGGTCGAACGTTCAGTATCTTCCGTCGGCGCGCTTTCTGCACGGAAGCGAGTATGTTAGCATACCGGGAAAGCAGCGAAGGGCACGCGAGGAATGACGGACCTGCTGAATCGCCGGCCAAAGCCGCAAAGACCTGCACAGTCGCTCACGACTGAGGCCCACAGGGCGATCGTTGCGCCGAGGGCCATCCATACCTGCGAAGGAATGGCAGGATCATGAGTATCTTTGATTGAATCATTCTCAGCGTGCAGGGAGTGTCAAAGCATACCGCATTTCCCCAGCTGAGCTGCAAGACGCCGTCGGACTCATCATTGATCTTGTTACGGACGACTGCCACAAAGATGACATCCAGGAGGAAAATGACGGTCGTTATCACCGCCGCCAAGAGAGCAATGACCAGAGTGGACAACGCGGCCGGACGGGAGACGGTGCCCGGAGAGCGCCGACTGGTGATGAACAGAGAAGTGACAAGAGCGACGAAGGCGAGCGCGCATGCTGGATCACGGGAGATTGCGCGGCGTAAGACAATGGTGCGCAAGCCGACAGTCTATGACATACCAATGGGGTGGAGCACCAGGACTGCGCTGAGAGTGCGGGAGATGGTGTCCGAGAAGCCGCTCACATGGAGAGCGTTCGCCACGTTGGAGTCGAATTGATATCCTAGATGAGGACTAGAACATTGGCCGGCAGTTTCATGGTCCACGCCGATGACTCTGGGGGATCACAGGGCGAACAGGAGATAGGGACAGACAGGACGCGATGATACCGTCAGTTGACAGGATGGTGACATCAGAATAAGCTGTACTCACTGTACCGTGATCGCAGACGTGCAATAACCCCACACACCGAAGCGGGCTTCACCGGAGGCGGAGGCAGAGGCGTGCAAGAAGGAAGCGGTGTCGTGTGCAGTCAGCCGAAAGAGGAAAATGCTCTTGATGATTGGCAGAGAGAGCGAGACGAGAAGCAGGAGAAGGAACGCGACGAAGAGAAAGAAGGGCGTGATTGCAGCGAGCATGGCGAGTTCGTGTAAGATCGTGAGCAGACGTAGAGGATCGCACCCAGGCTATAAGGCTGGAGAGTGAGCTGTAGGCGGTAGAGAGGCGAGCGAGCGTGCAGGCAGCCGACAAGGGACCTTAAACCATGGCCAAGGTGGAGTGCGTGCGGCGGTGTCGCCATAGTGGAGACCTCGTGTTGTGGGGTATTGTCCGTATCGGTGCGATTGTGCCTGCAGAACAAAAACTGAGCGAGCAGTCGTCGCGAGAGGAGCCGGACGCGCGCCCGAGGTTGGCTCGAGCCTCGAGGCGTAAATACAAGAGGAGACCAAAGACGAGAGGAAGCGAGAGGCTTGGGGGATGCCGGAGGCGGAGGATAAGCGTTTTACGTGGGAATCCCGCCCGCCGTGTCTTTCCTTATGCGGGTGTTACGTAGAAACGGCGCGTTTTCTGGCATTCCACGGATGCCGTCCACGTGCGCTTCCTGAATTTGCATATGTGAAACGCCCCTTCACGCCGAGTCACGCAGCCCAGAACCCTTCCGACGCTTACCCGCAATAGAATAGAAGCCTTACTACCGCCGAGCCAAGCGCGCCCGCCGTCGCCCCTCCACGGCTCCCTCAACGCTCCTGCACAGGACGGGCCTCCGCCTCTTCCAGAGTCGCCGCCATCAGCGCGCTGCCAGCTCACCATGCACCAGACGCTCACACAAGGGCGGGATGCGGGCCCTGTGAGACGGCAGCACGTCGCAGAACGACATGATTCCCGATCGTCGCTAGCCCGCCGGAACGCGAGCTGGACGCTTCCTTCTTTCGGCTCGCTCCCAAATCAATACATTTTTTATCACCTTGTGAACCACTATCCCACGCCCTCCACCCCAGTTTGCCCGCCGAAGCTGCCCGCACGCCTCCGCGCCGCTCCATTGAGGGAGGCGGAGGGTGCAAACACAGCTGGAGAGGACGGGTGTGAAGAGGGCGCGACGCGACCGAGCCAAGGGCCGGATGAACAAATAGGCGTGATCGAGTGTTGTTGCAGCAGAACGAGACGCGTGGCTCGATTTGGCAGGACTGGCCGTGGGCTGGCCAAATTTAGTTTAGCCTTGTTTGTTCGGACTGTTTAAGGATAAGAAGGGCGCCGTGTCCCAGAGCTTATTCTCTCCCTATCTCTCTTTCTCTCGTTCTCTCTCCTTCCTGCCAAGTAGCCAGGCCACAGAGCCCTCGCTCTCTTCCCATATACCACTATTGTGAGTCTTTCGTCGCCTTTCAGCCTTCACCAGCCTTTATTTCCATCGTGTCGTCTTCGTCGCGATGCCGCCCGCTTTGTTTTCGCCTGTTTAAGTCGCGTCGTCTGACCAAACCACCCTTTTCATCCTCCAGCTCACGAACCCCTAAGTCTTCATAATGTCTGACACCGTCTCTGCCCCCGTCGTCCCCGTCGAGGAGACCAAGCCCGTCGAGGTTCCCGCCGTTGAGCCCACTCCCGCGCCTGAGGCCGCCCCCGAGGCGCCTGCTGTTGTAAGTGACAATCAACAACGCTCCTTAGGCGCTCGACCCTAATATCCTCAATAGGAGGCTCCCAAGGAGGAGGCTAAGGTCGAGGTATGTGGTAATCGGATTGCATTGCTCGCCATGATCCTCATCGTCACTCGATAGGCTGCTGAGGCTGAGGCACCCGCCGCTGACGCTGCTCCCGCTGCTGAGGCTCCTGCTGCTGAGACCCCCGCCACCGAGGAGGCCAAGCCCGTACGTTCTCATTTAAGCTGTCACTCCTATCGTGTCTAACAAGTATTTGTAGGCTGAGGCTGAGACCAAGAAGGAGGAGCGCCCCAAGAGCCCCTCTCTCCTCGCCAAGCTCCTCGCTCCCTTCAAGGGCGAGAAGAAGGAGAAGGCCGAGAAGAAGCCCAAGGAGAAGACTGTCAAGAAGACTGAGAAGAAGGAAGAGGTGCGTGAGCTCCTGTTGCGACAACCGTCACATGTCTGACATTCGATCTAGACCGCCGCCCCCGCTGCCGAGGAGGCTCCTAAGGAGCCCGCGGCTGAGGTTGCCGCTGAGGCCCCCAAGGCTGAGGAGGCTCCTGCCGCTGAGCCCGTGAAGGAGACGTGCGTTAATGTTCAGTGAATTGATTCAGTATGTCGTCTAACATGCTTATAGCGAGACCGCGCCTGCCACTGAGGCGCCCGCCGCTGAGGCTGCGCCCGCTGAGGCCGCTGCGGAGACCGAGGCCCCCAAGGAAGAGAAGGTTTGTCGATATAGTCCAGTCTCATGTCCCCGTGTCTGACTGATTGTGCAGAAGGAGGAGAAGAAGGAAGAGAAGAAGTCGCCCAAGGTCAGCCGTCGGTTGTCGGCCCGCGTCGGCGAGTTCTTCAAGTCGAAGCCCAAGACCGAGCACAACACCCCGCCCAAGGTCGAGGAGAACCCCCCTAAGATCGAGGAGCCTACCCCCGTCGCTCCCCTCGAGAACCCGGCCGCTGAGTCGGCGGCTGCGGAGCCTACGCCCGCAGTCGCTGCCTCGGAGGAGCCCAAGGTCGAGGCGCCGCCTGCCGCTGCTGTCGTTGCGGCGGCAGCGTGAGCGTGGTCTTAAAATGTTCCTCATACATTATTACGACCTTGACGAGCTGTGCACTTCTAATGTTTCCTGTCTCTCTGCGCCCCTCCTGGGTACCTCCCTCCCCCATCCACATCCACATTAGTGGATTTCGCTTCTATCCCCATTTCATTCTTTCTTCGGGTAATGTACGACGCGGATCTGGTCCTTTGCTTTTTGTTTCCCTCACGAGTTACGCCCGCATACCTACATCGTCTTGATCCGCTGTTACCCAGCCTAATGTCGATCCGGATAGGTGATATCCCCATACCCACTTTCATTCTCTCACTGGATCGTGCTCGCGTGTGTGTCTATGGCTTCGTGTAATCATGAACTGTTTCCCTGCTCTACGGTAACAGACCACGATGAGGCGATGTGCTGCCATCCAGGTTCCTCTCTTATGAGCTGCGACTGTCCCCTCCTTTTTCAATATACATCTTACAGCTCGTCTGCGACCACGCTGTCCGATGTAAGACCGTAAGATGCTTTGACCGCTAGCGCTGTCACCCATGTAGGTTCTCTGAGACTCTGAGTCTAAATGAGGTGGCTAAATTTCCAGTATATGATCGAGACGATCGAGTCATACCTTTGTGTTGGATGCGACGCGCCTCGAGAGCTGCAGCGCTCGTTTTGCCACTTCTACCCACACATCTCACTAGCGATGCCTCCCAAATCATCGTCCGGAAAGGACAAGGATATCGCAGAGGAGGACGAGGTCCTCCAGGCTGTTATCCTCGCAGACAGCTTCAACAAACGCTTCAAGCCGCTCACAGTGGGCAAGCCTAGGGTGCGCGCTACACAGTCCGGTGTTTCCGCAGGTGCTGATCCTCTCATGTTGGACAGTGTCTGCTACCAATATGCAATGCTACGCTGCTGGACTGGACATTCGAGAGCCTTGCGCTCGCTGGAGTGCAGGAGATCTTCGTCATATGTCGATCGTACGCCGACCAGGTCAAGGCCGCTATACGGTACGCCCGCTTCTACGTCCGACCCCTCCATACATGCTCACTTCCTTCTCCTCTCTCTCCCCCTCCCTTCCATGAACCGCTTCTCTGCTCTTCTACCCCCGCCCGCCCTCCATGCACCCGACCTCCGCCGGCTCCGCGCGCCCTGCAGGGACTCGAAATGGTCGAAGCCGAGCACGGGGCTGAAGATCGTGACGATCATGACCGCGAAGGAGACGTTCTCGCCGGGGGACGCGATGCGCGACATCTACACGCACGGGATCATCACGAGCGACTTCGTGCTCGTCACGGGCGACCTCGTGAGCAACGTGCGCATCGACGAGGTCGTGCGCGCGCACAAGGAGCGCCGGCGCACGAACAAGGACGCGATCATGACCATGGTCGTGAAGGAGAGCGGCGCGACACATAGGACTCGGTGAGTGCAGCGGTGCGGGCGCGGGTGTGCGAGGCCGGGGCGGGTGATGCTGGAAGACGGTGATGCTGATTTGTGGCTAGGTCGAGAGGGGAGAGCGGCGTGTTCGTCCTCGATCCTGAGACGTCGGAGTGTCTACACTATGAGCCTACCATTGGCTACCCTGCGACCCCGCTCGTCAAGATCCCCCGTGAAGTGCTCGCCGAACATCCAGAAGTCGAGATCCGGTACGACCTCGTCGACTGCTCAATAGACGTCTGCTCTGTGGAGGTCGGTGTGCTCCGTATGTTGCGGCTGAGATCTGTGCTGAGCCACTCCCGCGCAGGTTCCCTCATTATTCCAGGACAACTTCGATTACCTGGACATCCGGAGAGACTTCGTGCACGGCGTGCTCACTTCGGATCTGCTCATCAAAAACATCTATTGCTATGTGGCGAAAGACGGATACGCCGCGCGGGTGGCTGACACCCGCAGCTACGATGCGGTCAGGTATGGACCATGTTGCCCGAGATATTCGGTACTTTACTGATACCGTGAGTAGCAAGGACATTCTGTCAAGATGGACATTCCCTTTGGTCCCAGACGACAATCATCCGGGAGGTCACTCATATGAGCACCTGCGTGGCAACAAATACATCGCGAAGGGTAATTCTGTCGTCCTGTCACGGTCCGTCTGCACCCTTTTGCCTGGTATCACGTCCCAGTCGCTAACACACTCCTCACAAAGGACATGCAAGATTGGGAACAACACCCTGATCGGCGCCCACACAACGATCGAAGCGAATGCTTCTGTGCACTCCTCAGTGATCGGCCAGCGGTGTACGATCGGCGCGGGAGCCGTGCTGCGCGATGCATACATCTTCGACGACACACATATCGGCGCAGGCTGTGTCGTCGAGGGCACCATTATCGGAGAGCGGGTGCGGATTGGGGATCGCTGTCGGATACCACGAGGCTGCCTCATCGCTGAGGGCGTCGTCATTGGAGACAATGCGAAGCTGCGGAGGTTCGAGCGGGTATCCAAGAAACGGGACGCGGAGGAGGCGGTTGGCGATGAGGATGCCGATGACGAGGATGAGGAAGAAGAGGACTCCGACCTGGAGGAGGTCGAAGCTCGTATGTGCACCCTTTTCGAGAGGCATGGCG
The DNA here is from genome assembly GCA_001895945.1 of Trametes pubescens. Taxonomy (NCBI): domain Eukaryota; kingdom Fungi; phylum Basidiomycota; class Agaricomycetes; order Polyporales; family Polyporaceae; genus Trametes; species Trametes pubescens. The sequence continues at coordinate 27,520 of MNAD01000276.1, read as the reverse complement.
TGAATTTAACTGAATTATTTGAAACAGACCAAGAAGGCGTGGAGGAGATCGTAGGCAAGGGTTCGAATGCTCTTGTCTGGCCTCAAGGCGCCCCCGAGGAGGACGAGACACTCGATGAGCGAGAACAGTACAACAACCAGCGGCTCATGCGCATGTGTACGTTCCCCGTCCACTCAGTAATCGAATGTTACTAACGGTCACCTTTTATTGACCAGGCGACGATGCGTCCGACCTCGAGCTCTCAGACGAAGGGTCAACAACGGACGACGACTTCAGCGACACCGACACATCCTACTCAATGCGCTCACGCGCATCCTCCATGACGTCCAACTCCGGACCCTCCCTCTCCCTCAACCTCGGCGACCCCTCCGCCGAAACATCCGCGATCCACTCGCTCTCCTACGCCGCCGCAGAAAGCGAGTTCCGCTCCGAAGTCGAGCAGTCGCTCGAGCGCGCCTTCGCCGAAGGCCACTCCGTCGAGAACGCCGCGGTCGAGCTCAAGACGCTCCGCATGGCGTCCAACGTGCCCCTCCGGCGCGTCCGCGAAGCCGTCGTCGGCGCGCTCGTCGACCGCGTCCCGCTCGTCCCCGGGGATCCCGCCGCGCAGCGCGCGGAGATCGGTGGGGTCGTGCGCCGCTGGGGCGCGCTCGTCGACAAGATTGGGGGCGTCGACGCGGTCGAGACCGTCGAGGTGCTGCAGTACCACTGTGCGGCGGCCCCGCTCGCGGCGCGCCAGGCGCTGTTCGCGCAGGTGCTCGCGGCGTTCTACCAGGCGGACCTGGTGGAGGAGGACGATATCCGGAAGTGGCACGCGTCGCCGGCGGGGCGGGGCGAGGGCCTGAAGCCGGGCTCGCCGCTTGCGGAGGGCGTGAAGAGGTGTTGGGCGGTCGGCACGAAGATGATCGAGCAATTTGACGCGGAGAGCGAGTCGGAGGAGGAGAGTGAGGACGAGAGCGATGAGGACGAGGCGCCGCCGAAACCTCAGGCTAAGACCGCCGTCCCCGCAAAAGCCCCTGCAAAGGAGGAGAGCACGGATGAGGAGAGCGAGGACGAGTCGGAGGACGAGGATGAGCCTGCGCCGCCGACGCCGCAAGCCAAGACCGCGGCATCTGTCTCAGCGCCCGCGAAGGAGGAGAGCAGCTCGGGCTCGGAGGAGAGCGAAGAGGACGACGAAGAGGAGGTTGCTCCGCCGAAACCACAAGCTCAGCCCGCGGTCTCGCCCAAAGCGCCTGCAAAACAGGAAAGCTCAAGCGAGGAGGAAGAGGAGAGTGAGGAGGAGAGCGACGAGGGGAGTGAGGACAGCGCTCCCGCCAAGCCCGCCGCCTCACCTCCTTCCGCTGCACCTCCTACCACTGCACCCCCTGCAGTCGCACCTCCTGTCGTGGTCCCTCCTAAAGCCACACCTCCCGCCGCCGCGCCCGCAACAATACAACCCTCCGCACCGCCGGTCCCTCCGTCAGCACAACCATCCAAGGCGCAGGCGCCTCAGCCGGAGACGGACTCCGAAAGCTCGGAGGAAGACAGCTCGGAGTCCGAGTCCGGGGAGAGCGAGTCGCCTGCCAAGACGGCAAGCACACCTGCCACATAACACGCCGCACTTTCCTATGAAGTTGTGAACCCTATTACCTTCCTTCTACATGCCAAGGACGGGACTAGGTGGCAGATGCTCTGGGCAGGCGAGGACGCGCGCACGGTGACACATGTAGACACATACTGTATTATGGGGACGTGAAGATTGCGAGAAGTTAGCACGAACACATGTTGTACTACAGGCACATTAGATACGTGCACACACGATGGCATCGAATACTTGACCATTTCACACCGTAAACCACACGTACAAGTCATGGAAGGGCATGAAAAAAGGGTATCAATAATACATGGACGCACAGAGAACAACATCTACTACTACGCCGGTAGGTAATACGGGAATTATAGAAACCTCATGTACAGTGTCTGTCGGAACGATCATGACAGCGTCGTAAACGGCGTGGCGAGGAATGGGGGCCGGCTAGCAATAGGAAGTGGCCCTGTGTGCGCCTAGTATTTGAGAATGATGTAGAGGGCGTGGATGATACCGGGACTGTAAAAAAGGTGTGTCAGCGATGGCCCTGAATGTCGGGTGGAGTCGCGTCGGGGTTGAACGCACATGTAACCCAGAATCGTCTGCAGGAGCGTCAGCAATCTGTGACGAGAGGCGTCTGTGGAGGTTACTCACCAAGAGGATGTTGATGAGGAAGTCTGCGTTGCAGCCACGCTCGAGGAACACACCCACGGGGGGGAGGAGGATCGCGAAGCTGTTGGGACACGACGTCAGGAGACGTTGAAGTTGAGAAAAAGGGAGGCTTGAACGTACATGATCTGTGGAAGATGGTCAGCGCGTGAGCACGAGGAGGAGGAGCGGGAGAGCATACCTTGCAGATGTCTGAGCCAGTGAACGCCATTGTGGGGATGAATGTGTGGAGGAGGGAGTCGAGGGCGTAGGACGGGCTTATAAGGGGCGACCCGGTGGGCAGGCTGGGGTGACGTCACCGGGCTACGCGCGTTAGACCCGAACAGCCATGTCGGTCATTTCTTACGGGCCTCTGCCGGCGCACGGCTTCGACTACTATCCACCTCCAGCCCCCTCCACGCACCGCCCCCTCCTCGTCTTCGTCCACGGCGGTGCCTGGCGTTCGTCAGTTCTTCCTCCCTACCCTGCTGCGCGTCCCGCACCGCTCACGGCCCCCCCACAGCGGCGACAAGGCCAGCCATGCTGCGCTCGCACGCACCCTCGCCTCCCTCACCGCCTGCGCGGTCGCGGTGCCCAACTACCAGCTGACCTCCCAAGCCCATCCCATCCAGCACCCCTCTCACGCCGAGGACGTGCTGCTCTGCCTCCACTTCCTCACTACATGGCTCGGGCCGGACCCATCCAGCCCGCAGCCGCCCCCAACCGCGCTCTACCTGCTCGGCCACAGCTGCGGCGCGCACATCCTCGCGTCCATCTTCCTGGCGTCGCCCTACGCGGAGCTGGCGCCCTCCCGGCAGCTCCTCGCCGCCACCCGGGGCATTCTTCTCGCCGAGGGGATTTACGACATCGACGCGCTCCTCCGCTCCTTCCCTAATTATAAGTCGTGGTTCATCGCTGCCGCATTCGGAGACCATGACGCGTACCCGGAGGCAGACACCGCGTCGTACCCACTGCGCACTGGGGCCGAGCATATCCGCTGGCTTTTCATCCACTCCAAGGGCGATAGCCTCGTCGACGAGTTACAGAGCAGCACTATACACGCTCATTTGTCCACCATCACCGAGAGATTGCCCGCTGGCCCGCGCCCGTTGGTAGAGAAGAGCTTCGACGAACTGGAGGAGGACCACGACGACCTCCTGGACGGCACGGTGTATCCACGCATTATCGCCGACTTCGTCAAGCACGACCAGCGGGACGAGCCCACCCCTCCTGCCACTGCGTAGAGTGCAAGAACGGCGATGTGCGTCATCAGTCTGTCTGCAGACCGATCACAGGCTATAGATCTCGACATCGATCCACCTACGATGTCAGGACAGCTCTACTTCAACTCAATCAACCTTCGATCGGCGGCGTCTCTCCTGCTCCACCTTGTCTCGTTCGTCGGGAGCGCCGGAAATATTCCTATGCTCTCGGTACCGCCGGGGCCCGTGGCTGTTACTGTTTGTACGTGTAGAACTCGGTGGTACATATGTGAAGAGAAGTTGTCACTACCAATATATGATTGTTGTACGGCGCCAGTCCAGGCAGCGCAGAAATCCTCACTCACCGAAGGGATATGTTTTCCACTGGCACGGCCAGGTTCGGTCTGCATTAGACATTCTACTCACGATCAGATGCAAGCGGCACATACATACACAGCTGACAACGCCAACTCAACCCATGTCATTCATCTCAGACGACCGGATAATAGACTGCCTCCAGATGAGTAGCTCATACACCCGCGCCCCCGCGTAAATACACCGAGTCTCATCACGACCAGCCACTATATTATCATGTAACCTACACCACGTTTCTTGTCTGCCATGCATATCTTAACACTGCAGCCTCCAATTCCAAGCCGTGACGATTACGAGGGAGGCGGCACACCCTCCTTCTCCACCTCCGCCAGCACCTCGTCCAACACCTTCACCGCCCGCTCGACGTCCTCGAAGGTGTTATACAGCGGGACAGGCGCCAGCCGAATCACGTCCGGCTTCCTCGAGTCGCCAATAACGCCCCTCGCCTCCAGGCCCTTCAGCACCCTCGGCATCACGCCCCGCCCCGTCGGGAGGAACACGAGCGACAGCTGCGCCCCGCGCTGCTTCGGGTCCGCCGGCGTGATGATCGTCATCTTCACGCCCTCGACGTCCGCCTGCGCCGGCGACACGTAGAAGCGGCTCTGCTGGAGGAGCGCCTCGAGGTAGCCCGTGAGGCGCAGCGAGCGCGCGCGCACGGCGGGGATGCCGCCCGCGTCCGCGAGGACCTGCAGCGCGCCGAGGAGCGACACGGTCGCGAGCACGGACGGGTTCGATTGTTGGAAGCCCTGTGCGCCGCGGATCGCCTTGAACTGCGGGGGCATGTCGAAGCGCGTCGCGGGGTCGTGGCCCCACCAGCCGGCCTCGCTGCGAGTGATTGTTAGAGTTCTGGGAGAAGGATGAAGGGTGTGAGGGACGGGGACTTACCGGACTGCGAGGTCTGCCCAGCGCTCGTGCACGAAGAGACCGCCGATACCACCTGGTCCGGAGTTGAGGTACTTGTACGTGCACCACACTGCGAAGTCGACGTCCCAGTCGTGGAGCGAGAGCGGCACGTTCCCTACGGCATGTGCCAGATCCCACCCACACACGCAGCCCTGCAGCAAGGGCACTATTAGTCACGCACTACTACCGCTCGAGGTGATGAGAGTTATTTCGTACCTGCGCTTTGGCTGCAGCAGTGATCTCCTTCATTGCGAACCACTGGCCGGTGTAGAACTGCACGCCGGCGAACAGGACGAGCGCGATGCTGGAGCCCTCCTTCTCGATAGTGCTGAGGATGTCTTCTGTCCGGAGGGTGTGCTCGCCCTCGCGGGGCGTCATCGCGATGATGGCCACGGCCGGGTCGTACCCTCGCGAGGTGAGCTGCGTTGCCATCGCGTACTATTTACCGGAGTCAGCCCGAGAGAACCATGCACAAAGCGGTAGGGAACAAACCTGATCTGAGGGGAAGGCCTTCGCCTCGCAGAGGATCTTGTACCGCTCCGCAGTGGGCTTGTAGAATGCGTTCAGCATCAAGTGGAGGTTCGCGGTGAGCGTGCCCATGCACGCGACCTCCGACTCGCTCGCTCCTGTTCAACGATGAGCACATATGCCTCTCGTCCCCGCGCACAACTCGAAGGGGTATTCTCGATGTACGTACCTACGATTTGCGCAAGGTGCGGGTGGACTTGGTCCGCGATATACATCCAGTCCCGGCCGAGCGGGTGGTCAAAGTGACCTTCGACCGCTCTGCATCGCGCGTCCAGAATGTAACATGAGCTTTAAAGCACACGTTGACCGCAGTATAGATACGCACCTCGTCCCCCAGACCTCGAGTTCTTCCTCGACAAGCTTCTTCGAGCGCTTCGGGAGTAGTCCAAGCGAGTTCCCGCAGAGGTACGTGCTCGGCTCGTCCGCTGCACACCACCCACAGCAAGCGCGATGGGGTACAATCGACCCACACAAGACGACGCGAAAAGGTCAGCTAAAGAAATCGTGGCGCACGGGGGGAACGCGGCACAAGCACGCACCGATTTCGGCGGGCACCGCGCTCGCCTTCATCTGGCGGAACGTCGGCACGACGAACTCATCGCGATACTTGCTCAGCGTGTCCTGCTCTGGCGCGAGCTTGAACGCGTCCGCCATCGTGGTGTCTGGTGTAGCACTGGCCGCCGGTGCGCGCGAGCTTAAGAGGGGTGTGTGAGGGTGCGCGCAGCTTGAGTGGCTTGGGTTGAAGGGAGTGGGACGGCAGAAGCGCGAGGGTGGGGAAATGGCTACGAGCCAGGACGCCGGGCGGTCGATTCAGGTGGTTTCGTCCCGCTGCGCGAGGGCCTGGGGGCGTCGATGTCAGCGAGATGTGCGCGGTTGTGCATCGCGGTGGACAGCGGTGGCTGCAGATATGGTCGCCGAGCGTCACGCACATGCACGTCTGAGTCAGAAGTTCAGAGCCTCCGCCGTGCGGCGGATCGCGCTCGACCGCGAACCCGGATGTAGCTGATTCCTTCTGTAGCACTACTAAAAGTTAAGGACATAGCTCTGTGATTACTATTATGGAGAAACGGCTGGAATACAAAGTGGTATATTAGACGAGAGATGTAAATACGTCGTGTCGTCGTTAGAATGGTCCCTGCCGCATGCGCGTGCGAGCGCTGACCTGCCGTCAAGGGGTGCGGTGGTAATGCATAGTACGTCTCGTGAGATCGTCCAAAATCATGATAAGTATGAAGAAGGCTCATCGAACCGAGCCGCATAAACCGCGCAGGCTGCTTTACTTCTTCAGGCCGAAATGCAGGCCGAGCACGAGCGCGAGGACCAGGACGACGATGACCGCGATGATGAAGCAGATCCAGCGTTTGCGTCGAGCAGCCCGGGCGTGCTTCACCGCTATTTCGGTCTGCTTGAGACTGCACGCAGCCGTGTCAAGTAAAGGTCGAGAAAGGGCCAAGGAGGGGTCACATACCCAGCACCCGTGTCCGCCTCCACGTCGATGGCCACCTTGTTGATCTGGTCAATGCCCTCATCCTGTTGTGCCACGAGCACGGACATCTACACGAGCCGGACCAATCATGGTGAGTTAACCGCGCTTCGGTGTGAATGATGTCCGCCACTCACGTCATTGAACAGCTGCGCCAATTCCTCCAGCGTCCGCTCAATCTTCTGGATGTCGTTGTGACGGTCCTGGACCTCCCGGTATGCCGTCCTGGATTCGCCATAGCGCGTGGATGACGAAAGCTTCATGAAAGTATTAGGTGGAGCGTGGTTAGATTGGGCAGAGCAACATACCGCTTGCGTAAAGATCTGAGCACCTGCGCCATTGGTGTCATTGACTACTGCTGCGACTTCCTCGGGTGTGGCATCGGGTTTCACTGAACATGCCGAAGTCAGTTTTAGGTCTCGAAGATGTAAAACATACGCGGTACACACCGATCTTGAACTGCCGCTCTACCCGCTGCCTATACTTCGCCCGATAATCCCTCTCCACTTGCTGGTAGTTCTGTAGCACTTCCACGAATTTCTGGCGCAGAAGGGCGGTCTGTAGGCAAGATGCCCAATAAGCATAGGTTCCTGACAGATCTGCGATGCGCGCGTCGAGTAGGACAACACTTGCCTGGTTCTTGCGAATGGCCTGGTCCTGGGCACGAGTGACCGGATATGACGACAACGTCTGTATCCTCTCCTTGAGCTCATTGCTCAACTGTCGCGTCTGTCCAACTAGGTCATCCAGAACGGCCTCATTTTGCCGGCTCGTGTTGTCGTCGGTGCTGTTGAGCGTGCGAGAATGCAGGTCTGAGATACGGGAGACGTTGCCGCTGAATTGCGCGATGCTATCTTGGATGGACGTAACCTATACAGTAACAGAGATGTTAAGCATTCCGAGCCCATAACGCGAGCATGTCGCGGGTGAGACGCGAAGAACGAACCTCGTTGTAGAAGTTGGCCATGTTGTCCGTAATCCCATTACCCGCGCCGTTCTGCGGCGTGGTTGGGGACGCATACCCCCCGCCACCGACCGGGGTCATCTCATGGGCCTGACCACCTTGCTGCTGTGCCTGGCGAGCCTGCGCTATGCCGAGTGCTGGTCAGCCCCCAAGGAAGCTACAGGGTTTATATGAGAAGCGCTGACGCACCCTGTGTGCTGCTAGCCTGTCGCCTTGCATGTTGAAAAAATGGGTATCTCAGAGCGAAGCAAGAAGGAAGATGAGATGGTGGTGAAAGAGAGACGGAGTGGCTACCCCAGACCGCTTCGAAGACGGGACTGCTTCCAGGAACGACACGGACCATGCCCACGCGGTTCTAATATAATTAATTCTTCCCAATTCGGCTCTCTTACCGGCGGCCCGCAGCACCGACTCGGCTTTGCGTCGACCACCACCATCTCTTCGGTGGCCCACATTCCACTTGCACGACACCTTCTACCTCAAATGCTATCCCGCCTTTTCGCTTGTCGCCAGGTACGCGTCGCTTCGCAGTGTATTGCGAGCGATGAGCAGAACGCACTTCTCACGACCTTGGTTGCCGTTCCCTGACACTGTTCCCCGTCTCGGGACCGGGACTCTCGGTTGAAACCCATCTGACATCGCGGTGAATGCGGCTGGCTTTCTGGGGACCATATGACTTGCGTACTCTCCGTGCATCGCATCGTGCTCGACATGAGGTTCTCCAGGTACAATGACTGCTAGTCAATCCGTGTACATATGGCTCTCAGGAAACTTCGCAGGAGACGTCATGACGCCGGCAGCGCTGCTTCGGGGACTGGCCTCAACGTAACATGACGTTCTCGTGCACGGCCTATGAAATACAAAGAGGTTTATCACATGCGCCGTGTGAGGTAGCACGTACCTAGCGGCGAAGCGGCAGTATCCCGAGCGGGGTATGTATAGCAGCGTTGGACGCGCCGTACGCTGGCGCGTCCCCCCGGCATAGTACTTACTGATCGACTATCCATCTAGGTAGTGTCTAGTAGGCTGAATACCAAGTCTAGTAGTCAACGATATGTTGTCATACACCGTCATACTGCAGCCGGCTGACCTGGCCAGGCTAGCACACGGCATCACAATTGCGATCCTGTAGTGTAAGAAAAGTGGCAGGACATAGGTGGATACACACGCCAACCATCCTTGCTCCCGATGCTGCGCCCATAACAATCCCCGGTCGGGGACGCCAGGACTTCGCGAAGAATCCGCCGTCGGGCTACTTCAGGGCAAGAGCCTTCGAATATATATAGCGGCTCCATGTCCACCTGAGCTCCAAACCACCACACCTGAACTTGCACCGCTACCTACTGCAGCTCTTTCTCAACCTTTCTCAACAACTCGTCAAAATATGGTCGCCGTCAAGACTGTCAAGCTCGGTGGCACCGCGTCCGACATTACTGTCGGCAGAGTCGCTGTATGTCAGATTGGAGACTGATTATCATCTATGTCATCTTCTAACCGATGTGCTCCGTTCCACTTTACTAGCATGGCCTGATGATGATGACGTTCGTTCGCCTGACAGTGCATAGCCGTATGCACGCTGATCACATTCCGTATACTCAGATGGAGGGACCCGAGCATCCCCCTCCCCGACGAAGAGGCCTTCGAGGCCATCAAGGCGGGTGTCGACATCATGCCGCCTGGCGTGAAGATGTTCCTCAACAGCGGTAAGGAAATCACGATTACGCATTACGATCGCATGGTCATGCTGCCGCAGGGGAATTTTACGGACCCAACTGCTCGGCCGCCAACCTGGAGCTTCTCGCTCGGTTTTTCGACAAGTACCCCGAGTACGCGGAGCGCACCTTCCTCTCGGTGAAGGTCGGATACCCGCCACTCTTGCTGGCGTATTAGCACGTTTCTAACATCTATGTATCACAGGGCGGCTCCAAGGAAGGACAGTTGGTCCCCGACTCCTCGTACGCTCCCTTGTGGCGACTTCGAAGCACATAATAGTGACCGATCACCGTTGTTCAGCCCCGAGAACCTGAGGCGCAGTGTTGACAAGATCAACGAGGTCCTCTGTGGCACGAAGCGTCTCGATCTGTTCGAGTCTGCCCGCGTCGCTCCGAACGTCCCTCTCGAGGACGCGATCAAGACCCTGGCCCAACTCAAGAGCGAGGGAAAGTTCGACCATATCGGCATGTCCGAGTGCAGCGCTGCGAGCCTCAGGAGGGCGAATGCTGTGGGTATTCCCCTATGATGCCGCCCGATGAAATGTTGCTAAGCGACTCTCGTCTCTGCAGGTGCACCCGATCGCCACGGTCGAAATTGAAGTTAGTCTCTGGTCCTATGAAGAGGAGACGAAGAAGGGTAAGCCCGAATGAGAGTGGACCGCGAAGGAGTCGTGCTGAATGTGATGACGATAGTGATAGCGACGGCCCAAGAGCTCGGTATCGCTGTAGTGGGCTATTCGTGAGTTGCTATCATTTGCTTCCTGGATATATTCATACTAAAGCGCGAAACAATAGCCCTCTTGGTCGGGGCTTCCTCACCGGGACTATCAAGAGTCCTAACGACCTCCCTGGTAAGCGTGAATGTATCTCTCCCCGGTAACTCTAATACTGACCCACTTGGTGTAGCGGCTGACATGCGCCGTCACTTCTCCCGCTTCCAGGAGGAGGTTTGGCTGCGACATCCCGGTCATATATAACCAATGCTGACAGAGCACTTTGCTAGAACTTCAAGCACAACATGGCCATCGTCGACGGCATCAAGACTATCGCTGAAAGGAAGAACATCACCCCGGCACAGCTCAGCATTGCCTGGGTCGCTGCTCTCGGGCCGCACGTCATTCCTTTGCCCGGGTCTTCGTGAGTGTCTGTGCCCAATACAGTATGTGTGGGCGATCACCTAATATCCATGTTATAGAAACAAGAAGCGCAACTTGGAGAACCTCGCTGCCGGAGATGTCGAATTGACTCAGGCCGAGCTTGCTGAAATCGACGATATTCTTGCGAAGCACACCATCAAGGGCGGACGCTACAACGACGCTGTCGACCCCAAGATGCTGCACCTGTGGGGGTAAGGGTTTCCCTGAGGATTTTTGTCGCCGGACAAACTGGAGGGTGTGCCACTGTGTATATTAATCGTGTATGATCTATGGATGCCAGAACCATCCCCGTGACCTTGGCGTGCTCACTCAAGGTACCGTTAGCGTCTTGACCGTTTGTCCGTGCGTGTGGCTCTCAAAGATCGACAGGCGTTTGATACGTACGACCCTGCCAGCAACGGTCAACTTGTTGCTCCGGGGAACGATCTCAATCCAAGACGCTCTACGCAAGGTCCACACTGAGCTCATATAGCTTCCCACACGAGCCGTGCCAGCCAGTACGTATACGAGCGGCAACGCGGCGGATATGTGCGGATGGCGGCGAACCTAGGCGAACCGCTCCATCCTAATGACGCGTCCCCGGCCGCACACTTTCTGATCGGTGTACACTCTGGAAAGCGGCTCGCAGAATGAACGCCGACTGTAGTAAACAGGATGTTGTCAGGCTCTGTCATACCGCTGTCGGCTGACCTAGCCTCGCAGTCGTTCAAGTCGCATGTGCCTGAGGGTAGGAGCTATCCCCGGTCGGCTAAAGAAGGACGACTCGTCCGCGAAGAACTAGTGAACCACTTGAGGGCGAGAGCCTGAGAGCATATATAGTGGTACCGGACGTCACAGTCCACCCAGTGAGTTCCCGACCTAAGTTCAGCTACACCTGAACATAGATCATCACTTACTGCATTTCTTCCCCGCACCATTCTACCTCAAGCCAGCGAAACATGGTCGCCGTCAAGACTGTCAAGCTGGGAGGCACAGCATCCCATATCACTGTCGGAAAAGTTGCTGTATGTTGCATTTGGGGCCACTCATCGTCCTAGCCATTTCCTGACCTATTCGAACCATTTGTTTTTCTAGCATGGCTTGATGATGATGACGTTAGTCTCGCCATGATGATGCCTACGGTAGCAGTCACACTCATCGCGACATATATGCACAGATGGAGAGATCCGAACCGCCCCCTCCCCGACGAGGAGGCCTACGAGGCCATCAAGGCAGGCGTCGACATCATGCCGCCCGGCGTGAAGATGTTCCTCAACAGCGGTAAGGATCTCAAGTTTGTTCATTAATCTCACGTACTCACGCTGCCGCAGGGGAATTTTACGGGCCTAACTGCTCAACCGCCAATCTGGAGCTCATCGCTCGGTTCTTCGACAAATACCCTGAGTACGCGGAGCGCACCTTTCTTTCGGTAAAGGTTAGTTGCCCCAGATATCCTGCCGGTTACTACGCATTTCTGACGCACCGATTCTACCAGGGCGGCTTGAAGGAGGGACAATTGGTCCCGGACTCCTCGTACGCCGTCCTCTCGCGGACTGAGAAGCTAGCGACGCTGACAAAGCACCCGCTGTAGCCCTGAAAACTTGAGGCGCAGTGTCGATAGGATCAACGCTGTCCTACGCGGCACCAAGCGTCTCGACCTGTTTGAGTCCGCCCGCGTCGACCCGAACATTCCTCTCGAGGATGCCATTAAGACCATCGCCCAGCTTAAGAGCGAGGGCAAATTCGATCACATCGGCATGTCCGAGTGCAAGGCTGAGACATTGAGAAGGGCGAACGCTGTGGGTATCTTCTGTTAAGGCCGCCCCGTTACAAGACTGTTAAACGTCAGTCGTCTTTGCAGGTGCACCCAATCGCCTCGGTCGAAATCGAGGTCAGTCTCTGGTCATACGAGGAGGAGACGAAGAAAGGTAAGTGCCACAGAGAATCGGCGGCGAGGCATACATACTCACTGGGTTGGTCATAGTGATTGCGACGGCCGAAGAGCTCGGCATTTCTGTGATCGCCTATTCGTAAGTTATCGTGTCTTATGGCCAACATATACTACACACACCAACCTATGACTTTGACAGCCCCCTCGGCCGAGGCTTACTCACTGGATCTATCAAGACCCTCGACGACCTGCCTGGTACGTGTGAATGCGAGTCTATTCAGTGGTAGTGCATGGTCTCACTCACTTAATGCAGCGGGCGACACACGCCGTCACTTTACACGCTTTGAAGAAGAGGTTCGTTTCCTACATCTCGGGAATGTGTCAATTGCCAACAACAATTCGCCAGAACTTCAAGCACAACATGGCGATCGTCGAAGGAATCAAGGCCATTGCTGAAAAGAAGGGCGTTACCCCGGCGCAGCTCAGCATCGCCTGGGTCGCTGCTCTCGGGCCGCACGTCATTCCCTTGCCCGGGTCCTCGTAAGTGTTCTTGTGCCATTGTATGTAGTTGCACGGCCACCTGATGCCTGGGATATAGCATCAAGAAGCGGAACTTGGAGAACCTAGCTGCCGGGGATGTCGAACTAACTCAGGCTGAGCTTGCTGAGATCGACGACTTCCTGGCGAAGCACACCGTCAAAGGTGGACGCTACAATGACCATGTCGACCCCAAGATGTTCGCTCTTTGGGGATAAGGAACGCCTACACACTTGTGTTAGGTTTCGAGATGTACTCGTGCCCCTACGTATGTTAATCAATTATGAACTGTGGATGGAAGGGTCATTACTGCAGCGTGTGCGTCCAGTAAGCGTGTCTCATTGGCAAGTGCTGACCGTCAGATTTCCGCAATTTTTCCTGAGGTAGTTCACCAGACATGCCACGTCTTGCTGCAGCCCCCAGTGACTCGACTGTGTGCGCTGGCCGTCGGTTTCTCGGTGAAAGATGAGGATGGTTCGGAGACGGAAGCTCGGAAGGAAGCGCGGACGTCTGGCCCAAGGGACGATCCCGATCGGGCAGTAAGTATAGCACGCGTTATCTAATCTAGCCTTCGTTCCCGCCAATACTTTGCACGGAAATTGAAAGGTTGATAAACTGCTCGTTCCGAGTCATTACTCCGCGAGTCAGCTCACCTCAAGCCCTTGAGGACACAGGCATCACCCAGAACCACCATCTTGCTCTCCTCCAACCTCGCGCTGCTCAACAGACACCAGCCCCGACAAGTTTTGCAAACATGTGCGGTATCGTGATCGCGCACGGCATCGACAACCCCGCCGCGGAGCGACCGCGTCTCCTCGCGTGCTCTAAGAAAATCCGCCACCGCGGTCCTGACTGGTCCGGGTGCTACAGCGGCAAGCAGACTTTGCTCGCGCACGAACGTCTTGCTATCGTCGGTGTCGGTGAGTAGTGCAGTCGCGACGCGAGGGTTCGGAGATCTCACTTCTTCCCGCAGACACTGGCGCGCAGCCGCTCGTGAGCACCGATGGAAAGATCATCCTCGCCGTTAACGGCGAGATCTACAACCACCTGAAGCTGCGCGGACAGCTCCAGAACCCGTACAAGTTCAAGACCCACTCCGACTGCGAAGTCATCATCCCTCTCGTACGTTTCTCGGCGCGCGGACGGTGGCGTTCCATCTACTGACCTCAGGCTGCTGCTATAGTACCAAGAGAAGGACACGGGTGTATGCAACCTCCTCGATGGCATGTTCTCCTTCGTGCTCCTCGACGAGTCCGTCAACCCCTCCCGCGTGATCGCCGCGCGCGACCCTATCGGCATTACGACGCTCTACCAAGGCTGGAACTCAAAACGTCCCGGCTCGACGTTTTTCGCGTCTGAGCTCAAGGCGCTCACCGACCTTTGCGACAAGATCATCGCCTTCCCGCCCGGGCACGTCTACGACAGTCGCGACCAGTCCACGACGCGCTACTTCCATCCCACATGGTGGAACTCCGACCTTAAGAGCCCCGGGGGGTCCATCCCCACCACGCCTGCCAACCTCACGCTTCTGCGCGAGTCGCTAGAGGATGCAGTCCGCAAACGGCTCATGTCCGAGGTCCCGTACGGGGTGCTCTTGAGCGGCGGTCTCGACAGCAGCTTGATCGCATCTATCGCGGCGCGCGAAACGGAGAAGGTCGCCCTGGCCCAGACGGAGGCCAGGAAACGAAGCCTCGCCGAGGCGAGGAGTGGCCCGCCCACCCCCGGAGAAGGCCTGATTGACGAGACCGGTATGTCCGCCCGCCGACGGTTGTCTTTACGTCCGTGCGCCTCACCTCGCTTGCAGCGACCCTCACGTCCTGGCCTCAGCTGCACTCGTTCGCGATCGGGCTCGAGAACTCGCCGGACTTGCTAGCGGCGCGCAAAGCGGCGCACTACCTGGGAACCGTCCACCACGAGTACACGTTCACCGTGCAAGAGGGCCTCGATGCGATCCCGGATGTCATCTACCACTTGGAGACGTTTGACGTGACGACAGTCCGCGCGAGCACACCGATGTACCTGCTCAGCCGGAAGATCAAGGCCATGGGCGTGAAGATGGTCCTCAGTGGCGAGGGCAGCGACGAGATCTTCGGCGGTATGCATTCCCCCTGTCCATGTGCATCATCGCAACGCACTGACAGCGGCGCATTGCAGGGTACCTCTACTTCCACGCCGCACCTGATCCGAAGTCGTTCCACCAGGAGCTGGTGAAGCGCGTCAAGGACCTGCACACCTCGGACTGTCTCCGCGCGAACAAGTGAGTGATCCCGCCCCTTCTGACGCTAAACGGGGTGCTGAGCGGCAACAGATCGACAATGGCGTGGGGTCTCGAGGCGCGCGTGCCCTTCCTGGACAAGGCCTTCCTCGAGGTGGCGATGAACATCGACCCCAAGGACAAGATGTTCAGCAAGGGCTCCGCGCAGGAGGTCGACGCAGACGGCTGCCCGAAGATGGAGAAGGTACGCGGGCACGCGACCTGCCTTCGCCCGGTTGCTGATCCCATCTCCGTCCACAGTACATCCTCCGGAAAGCGTTCGATTGCGCGCCGGACGGCAAGGTATGTAGAATTGCGGCCGGCCCCCTACGCGTTCGCCATCTGACCACCCATGGCCCAGCCTTATCTCCCTAAGTCTATCCTCTGGCGCCAGAAGGAGCAATTCTCCGACGGCGTAGGGTACTCATGGATCGACGGGTACGTCCTCTACTTTCCGCGCGCACGCGCCGGGTCGCGTGTCTCTAACGCCCTCCTTCCGCCAGTATGAAAGAGCACGCCGCGTCCGTCGTGTCGGATGAGGCGTTCGAGAAGCGCTCAGAACGCTGGCCGGACAACACCCCAGACACGAAGGAGGGGTACTTCATCCGGGACGTGTTCGACAGTGCGTCACGCTATTTTTCTGTGCGAGAGTCTTACTCATCTGACCCTTCCAGGCATGTACCCCGCCGCCGCCGCGGAGACTGTAATCAGGTACGCCCGTCGTGTAACCTAAACGGTTTGCATGGCACTAATCTGGACTTTACACTTCCTAGGTGGTTACCGCGCGCAGACTGGGGTTGCGCCTCGGACCCGAGCGGACGCAGCGTCAGCATACACCAGGCGGCGTACACTGAGCCGAGTTAAGGGTCGGGCGCACGGCACGGTGCCGTTACGGCAGAGGGGGCGGGTAGCACGCGAGCGGGGACGGAGCAGAAGCAGAAAGGAAGCGATTGGAAGTGTACCACTGATACATGTTGAATCTAGACCCGTATATAGCTGATAATCGGACAAACGAGCGAACGAGCGTGGTCGTGTCCGTGATGCATATTGCATGTGATGCCAGAGCCATCGAGCCAGTGCCGGGGCGGGGCGGGAAGCAGTGCCATGTGGGTGGGGGTGATGCATCGTCGTGCGACAGGACAGGTCACGGATGTCGAGGGTGGGGGTAAGCCGGGAAGCGGGAAAGCCATGGGTACGGGGGTTGCGTAAGGAGAGGACGGCACGACGGGGGCGGGCGAGGATAGGGTTGGAAGATGGACAGCACAACGAGAGTGGGAGCGCGTGTGATAATTAGCGGACGCATGCATGAATAAAGAAATAAGGAGTGATACGGTATCATCAACTATGGGTACTCGGGGTGACAATGGACAGTGGGGCGAGCGAGGTGAGATGAGATGTGAGATGAGATGAGTGGAAAACAAGGATGAGTGTAAGAACAGCATATCAGCGCGATAGAAACGGCCCGTGCGCATGCGATCATAGAGATGGAACAGAGTTGGTCGTAAAGTATTCCCGTGGAAGCGTGAAAAAACGTAAGAGTGCATGAACAAGTGGAGCGGGAGCAGACGGGGACGGCGACGCAGGTGGAGATGAGGGAGGGGACGGGGGGACGAGCATGAGAGAATGCATTGTCTATGGGATCAGGCGGTTCAGAGACGGGTCCTGGGAGACAATGGTGCGCATGAAGCCGACTCCCGAGTCCTCGGATGGCGCGGGCGACCCCAGGGTCTTGCTCGTCGTAGCAGGAGTAGTGGTGATGCGCGTGGCCGCGCTCGTCTGTGACGTGTTTCGCGTGCGCTTGCCCGTGGGCACAGGCGTCGCCGCGGGCGAGCGGGTGCTGCTGTCCCATCCCGGTCGGTGTTCGCGGGTGACGGTCACTTTCACGGAGTGTCCCTCGTCAGAGTGTGGAGTGACCTTGCGCACGGTGGGGGTCGGCTGCGTGCGGCGGCTTGCGGGACGAGGCACATGTGCGACTTCTGTCGACACCATGCGCGTGCCAAACTTTGCATTGGCTGAGGACTCGCGTGCGTAAGCTGTGGTCGCACCTGCTCCCGCGGCCGGCCGGCGCGCGCCATTCGATATGGGGGCCTTGGGCTTGACGACGACGGGCTTCTGGAGCGTCACCTTGTCCGCGCCCCAATAGGAGAAGCTCATCTTGCTCTTGCGATCCGAGTCGTCGGACTCGGCGCCCTCCTCGTCATCGTCGGGCATGGGCACGAGGCGTGGTTGGACGCCGGAATGAACTTGCTGTCGTGACCTGACGACACTAGTTACACGGGCGCGTTAAAACGACAATCGGGGTGAGAGAATGCGACACTCACTCTTCCATGGAGACGACGCCTTCCCGGGGCTGTACGACGTCACCGATGGCCCACGTCTCGATCTGTGACAGTGGATGAGACATTCGGCCCTAAAGCCGTCAAAGATCCGCTATCTCTCACCTTGAGGAACTTGTACATGTTCCGCGGCTTCGTGTGGGCAGTTCTCCGGCCCGTGGTGGCATACTTCGCCTTGCCCTGTAGCTCAGGCAGCGAGTTCGTCCGCGAGTTCGTTGCAGACACCAACGGCAGCGACGTTGTCCCTGTTCGTTGACACCGCAGGACAACGTCGTTGAATACGACCAACCACAGATCCTTCTTGCCGCCAACGCCGTTGTTGTTTGACTGCAGCACGTCGCTTAGCCGCTTGAAGGACGTCTTACCCTTTACGTTCTTCGGGTTCCCAGACGTTGGCGGAGGTGACGTCGAGGGCTTGAGCGAGGAATCCGTCAACGGATTCACGCCGGTGAGCGGCCGCTCTTCGACGAGCACTCTTGAGGGTTTCGGCACCATGAGCTGCTTGACCTTGTCGAGACCCTCGATGCGCGCGAACACGTCGCGTGTCTTGTCGCGCTCTTCCTTCTGGATCTTCTCGTCCTCGATACTCCGCACAATCGTCTCAACCTCCGCGACCATCTGCAGCGTGCTCTCGTACTCGAACGTACTCGGGTCGGTGTGGTAGAGCAGGTTCTGGAAGAGCAGCGGGTACTTGAGCAACCGCTGGAACGGCTTCGAGAGCGATATCGCGAGCCCGGTCTCGCCCTTTTCGGACGCGCTGATCTCGAGCTTTTGGAGGTACTGAGTGATTTTGACCCATTGGTCCGCGTCCTGCTTCTTGGGCTTCTTGCTCGCGCTCGCCGCCGAAAGGGCGTTATCGACTTGTTCGAGCGCGCGCTCCAAGTGCAAGACATATGTCGCGTACCCGTGCAGGATGTGCGCCTACACCCGATTAGTACTAGGCAACTTGCAACTTACCGCGTGTGGTACTCACGTTTGATACGAACACGTCCGCAAGTGACCTGACCAACGGGTACTGCTCCTCATATCGCTTCCGGAGACCCTCGCTGAGACGGATATGGCCGTCCAAGATACCCTCCTCGATGACTTCCAAGCACTTGCGGAGATCCTCAGGCAGTTGCATCGGAGGAACTGCGCCGTGTACGATAGCATCAGGGCTGGGGTTGCTCTTCTTGAACTTCCGCAGTACACGGGTCGTGCCAGTGCCCGTTGTTCGCATCGACGGCGGGTGGTCCCGATCCCGATGGCTGTCCGCGATAAACGACTGCCGACCGAGCGACTGCGTCGAAGACGTCATAGCGTTGGTCCGAGGTGGAGGCGGGAGCGACTGATGCGACCTTGAAGGGAAGGGCACAGATATCCCGAACTTACTCGGACCCGAACGAGCGGCAGTTGTACCGTAAGGGGAGCGGGGATGGTTGTGTTTGGACGCCATGGACATAGCAACGGTCTTCTGGCGCGATGATTGGTAGGTCGCGCCCAAGCGGTCCTCCGCTTCGTCCTCCTCGGCAGAATTCATGGACTCGCCGTCGATGTTGGGGTGGTTATCCTCTTTTCGGGTTGGCGCGTTCTGTAAGGGAGATTCCGAGCGCTCGCCAGTGGGGGATGCTAGGAACCGGGCGGCAATGGGGAGATAGTCAATGGATTCTCGTGGGGTATCAGCGCGCGCGTAGTCGTCAAAGTCTAGTGTTGGCGAGGAGGCTGGGGAGGTGACCACATAAGGATGTAGTAGCGGCTCGATGAAGGTCTCCTTCATCTTTAGAAGCTCGTTCACATATCTGTGGAGTACTCAGTACCACGGCGACGGAATAGGCGCGACAGTGGATGACGAACCGCTCCTCGCTAGCAACGATCTCCCACAGGACTTCTTGTCGTGTCCGTTCCCGCTGACCAAGATTCGACACCAAATCCTCTTCTGCGCCTTCACTCCATGACTGCGCGGCGAGAATACGGCTACCAGTGTTGCTCATGGAGGAATATGGGGTGCCAGAGCGTAGTGACTGGTGGAGGGAGGCAGTCTCTCCGTAGTTCTTGCCAGGGTACGGGGATGTTGCTGTCCGCGTGGAAGCCGCCTTGTTGGACTTGAGGGTGGAAGAGACATCCGTGCGTGAAGAGGCTGCAGTCGAAGTGGACCCACGCGTCTCCTTGCCTTGAGCAGCGTGGAAGCGTGATACGGTAGACTTTACGCCTGTGCTTGGCGGTGTCGGGGTGCCTGCGGCAGGAAGGCCACGATCTTGAGCAGGCCCTGGGGTAGGAGGGGGAGATATAAAGGCAACTTTCTTCTGCGCGTCTGTGCTGTGACTGGTCCCGTTCGCGTTCTTGCGCGAGCTGCGACCAGCGGAATCGGGCTCTGAGCGCGAAGGCTGCGGTGTGGACGACGCAGGCTTCACCGCGGGCACGTTTTCCTTCGTGTCTGCACCGGGAAGGGGTTGATTAACGGCGATTGGGGTGGTGGTAACGGAGGAGTCTGTAGATGACGACGAAGGCTCTTCGATTGGCGGTAAAGGGCGCGTGTTGATTTCGGGGAGGGGCTTGAAGGAATTTACAGAGTTGGGGGTTGAGGTGACGCGCTGGGGCGGCCAGTCGGGAAGGGGAGGGAGCTGGGGTATCTTTTCCTTCGGGGTGGGTGCATCGTTGTCTCGCTCTTTCTCCTTGCTGCCTGTGAGGCCGCGGTTGAGACGGTTGAGAAACGCCTTCATGGGCAGGAGCGGTGCAGCTGGGGGGTGCGCGACGCCAGCTTGGAGGAGGGCTGCGGTCGAGGGAGGCGTGGAGACGGCGCGCGGGACTGGAGAGCGAGAGCGAAGGCGAAAGCCAAACCAAGTCCGTGTCCGGGCCCTGCGCGAGGCAACAGTCACAGTCACGCACCAGGCGCCCGTAGCTCCCCTCCGCCTCGTGGCGCATCTCCCCATCTCTTCTCAGCCTCTCCTCCTCCTCCGACATCGCCATGCCCCCCGCGCTCCGCCCCGCCCACGAAACAAAGCACATCCCCGTCCTTATCTATCCCTTCCGCACTCAACAATTCCACCTCGCGCAGCTTGACAACGGCGCAACAAATGGCAGCGCCCTCTGGCTCGGCGCACAGTGTCTCTCCTTGTTTTTCTCCGACAATCTCAAGCGCAGACCATCACCACCCGGCCACTCGGACGCCGCGTTCCGTCCCAGAGCGATTGAACTTGGAAGCGGCATCGGCCTCTCCGCGTGCGTACTTGCACCGGCATCCTAGCTCTGTCTCACCTCCAACGCACGCCTTGTCTCCGTTCTCTCTCTTCATGTGCTCTCTAGGCTTGCCCTCGCATCTATGGGCTGGGACGTGATTGCGACTGACCTGCACGACGTTGTCTCATCCGTTCTCGCCGATAACATCTCCAGTAACATCTCCCGACTCCCTGTCGATTCCGGCACCGTGCAAGTGCGCATTCTCGACTGGACGGTCCCTCCTGACCGTTGGCTGTGGGACGATCCGCAAACTATTGCCTCATCTGAAGCCGAGAAGCCTAACCATGCCGCAACGCAGACCCCCATCCTCGGCCCTCCGTTCGACCTCATCCTCACATCCGATACCATCTACTCACCAGACCTGGTCACACCTCTCCTGCGCGCTTTGCACGGCCTTTGCCTTGCCTCCGCTTCCGAGCTCCGGAGTACGCCCGTCTATCTTTGCCTCGAGCGGAGGGACCCGGCCCTGGCAGACCATGCACTATCGGAGGCGAGAGATAGTTGGAACTTCAAGGTAGAGCGCATTCCCCACAAGAAGCTTGCCAAGGCACTCGAGAAGTCAGGCGCTCATTGGGAGAAGGGCGATTGGGAGGGTGTCGAGATCTGGAAGTTGACTCTTCGCGCGTGATACATGACGCGCCATTAGCGGGCAGGTAGGGAAGGTTCGTACTTGTTTAGGTATCTGGAGGTAACATCAAAATCGTAAATCTTGTGGTATCTTTCGTCAATGGATCGAGTTCTTCGCTTGTAACTTCTGTTCACCCTTCGCTCACCGCAACTTGCCCTTCCGTCTCTGCCTGTGGACCATAGAGATGAGCGATGGCGTGACTGATGCGGGCCTGCGCATTGCGAGCGGTGTATTGTTGCGTTGCAGGGCGTGGATTAGGTCGGCAATAACGTGTCATAGCATATCGTCATAATGCACATTCGCCGCTATGATCTATTAGGACAAAGATATATGTCAAGCATCCAGTCGAATGATATTACGAATACTCACGATGCTTGCGAAGCTAGTCGCGGATCGATGTCTGAATCTTCTCGTCTTGTAGCTACAAGCCGTAGCGTTCGATCGAATCCGTGTGCGGCCTGCAGTAACGATCGAGACCGTCAGATAAATTTGAAGCGCGACAGCAAGTAACTCACAAGATCTCTCCAGGTCTCTTCTTCATCGTTCTCGGTCTGCAGCTGGTACACTTGCATGAAGCCCTTGAACCTGTAACAACCACGCTTAGAACAATATGAGGTGAGATCATGCAAAGCCACTCACGTCAGGCCGCCGTCCTCGGTCACATCCATAAATTCCAGGATCTCCTCCTTGGTCGCCTCATCAAACGGCGCGCCGTTCGTGTCGCGCGCCCACGCGTCCAGGCCCTCGTTCGTCAAGTACGCGCCCTCCGGCGGCTCCAACATCTCCCCCCTTTGTTGCGCGGGGACCGGCCGCGGTGTGCAGTACTTCGCGAAGACGTGCTTCAGGCAGGACTCTAGCTGCACCCCCACAACCCCGCTCAGCCACCGCGCCGCTCACATTTATAACTATAAGGTAAGGACACGCACCGCTATGGATATGGCGCTGTCGTCGTCGAGCAGCTGCACCCCCGCCTCGGGCGGGTTCCGCCTGCCCTGCCGCGAGCCCGGCTCTGGCGTCTCGGGGCGCGGGGACTGTGTGCGGAGCTCTTCGATATCGCGGTGCATTTTAGACATGTAGGCTGCTCCAGAAGTCGACCGTAGTGTGAGTGGCGTGTGCGCACGAACAGGAGAGAGCCGCAAGATGGTCGTCCGGATGAGTGGTGGACGAGATGGCGGGTGCGGCGTTCAGACAGGCAGTGGCAAAAGAGACCGCGTCCAAAGAACGAACGTCGGTTTTCCGGAAATGGCATGCATTCAGGGCACGTGGCCGTCACTCTCGTTGCAGCCGCGCGCCTTGCAAGTTGCTGCTCTCAACGACCACACCGTGCCCTGCTCACCATGGCTGCTAGGGCAGAACCGCTATCCATCGAATCTCTACTCCAGAAGCAGAAGGAGGAGAAGGAGGCCGCTGCGAAGGTATGTGCGTTGCAGAAGAGGCTACTCATGCTGTGACTGACTTTCCCCGCATCGCAGCCCAGATTCCTCACGAAGGAACAGCGCGCGCAGATCGCAATACAGAAACGCGCACAGGAGATAAGGGTGCAAAAGGAAAAGGAAGAGTTCACGAAGCGCGACAGGGACGCTCTTGAACGTGAAGCGGAGGAGGTCCGGCAGCGAGACAGAGAACGGGAGCGGTCGTCGCGGTATGGCCACGACGGGGGAGGTCGCAGTGCGTGCTTTGACACCTTGACCCTTCATCTTGACTTAACGACCTATGTGTAGATGATGACCGGTATGGGAGGGACAATAGAGATAACAGGGATAACAGAGACAGAGGAGATCGGTTCGGGCGTGGAAGGGGGCGGGGCGGCCGTGACAGAGACAGAGACCATGGCCACGACAGAAGGCAACAACAACACGACGACCGCCGCGACAACCAGAACCAGGGAGCCTCGCACCAAGGGGCCGCCTACCAAGGTGTGCCTACTGGACCCCGCGCAGAACGCGGCAAGGCACCCCCAACCGGGCCTGCTTCTTCGTCCGCGGCACCGTCTTCTTCCATGCCTCCTCCTCCTGTGCCCTCGACTTCCGCGAACGGCGCAGCCCACACAACGCGTATCATGGAAGACTCCGAGCCCTATGCACCGCCCATGAACGAGGACGACCTCACCGCGATCCGTTCGCGGTACCTCGGCGTGGACAAGAAGAAACGGAGGATTCGCAAGATGAACGACCGCAAGTTCGTGTTTGACTGGGACGAGCAGGATGACACCTACAATGCAGAGACACCCGGAGCTATTGGCAGCCAGCGCCAGGGCGGAGGCGTTATGTTCGGCCGCGGGCACATTGCGGGCATGGATGACGGCGGCGGTACTATTGTGCCCGGGCGGAAGGGCGGTGATGGAATGGTGCTCGCGGATCCCCTGGAGAGGCGGCGTGCTGCGAAGACCGGTATCGACGAGCGGCACTGGTCGGAGAAGTCACTGGATGAGATGAAGGAGCGAGACTGGCGTATCTTCCGCGAGGACTTCAGTATCGCGGCGAGAGGTAGGCGCTTTCATGTTTTAGACCTTATAGCATGCTCACTCGTTCGCAACAATCTAGGTGGTCAAATCCCGCATCCCCTCCGTTCATGGAGAGAATCTACCATCCCTGTCGAGATTCTCGACATCGTTGACCAGATTGGGTACAAAGAGCCGTCAGCCATTCAGCGACAAGCTATCCCGATTGGTCTGCAGAACCGAGACATCATTGGTATTGCGGAGACTGGTCAGTGCCTTCACTCTTGATTGTAACTTCTGCTGAACGTAGCTTGTGCACAGGTTCCGGTAAGACGGCTGCCTTCGTCATCCCGATGTTGGCATTCATCTCGAAGCTGCCGCTCTTCAATGACGACAACAGGCATCTCGGTCCATATGCGCTCATCATGGCCCCCACGCGTGAATTGGCGCAGCAGATCGAGTCGGAGACCAAGAAATTCGCAGGTCCACTAGGCTTCACTTGTGTGTCCATTGTCGGAGGTGTGAGTAATTTACGTAATATTCTGAGCCACGCAGGTTGTTGATGCATGGGCTCCGCAGCGTTCGGTGGAAGAGCAACAGTTCAACCTGCGGTCTGGTGCCGAGATCATCATCGCCACCCCCGGTCGTCTCAAGGATGTCATCGAGCGACATGTCATTGTCCTCTCGCAGTGCCGGTATATCGTCATGGACGAAGCCGACCGTATGGTCAACCTCGGTTTCGAGGTCGACCTTACATTCATCCTGGACAAGTTGCCATCCGATACTATGGAAGGTGAAGACCAGGGTACACAGATGGACGTCGACGGCGAGACAATGGTCAGGAAGGGCCGTACGCGCGTCACGACTCTGTTCTCTGCGACCATGCCCCCGCCGGTAGAGCGCCTGACGAAGAAGTACCTGAAGAAGCCCGCCATCATCACTATCGGTGAGGCCGGTCGCGCGGTGGATACCGTCGAGCAGAAGGTCGAGTTCGTCCACGGAGACGAGAAGAAGAAGTGCGTGGGTTGTGCAGGGCTGCATGGACGGAGCGCTGACGAATTCGTTGTAGGCAGCGCATGCTCGAGATCCTCAACAGCAACCAGTACGGAGCGCCGATTATCGTGTTCGTCAACCAGAAGAAGACGGCGGACATGGTTGCGAAAGACCTCCATCGTGCAGGCGTGAGTGTCTCTTCAATTCAGTGTGTTGGACTGTTTTTGAGAATTGGGACCCCAGTGGAGTGCGGCCACGTTACACTCTGGCAAGAACCAGGAACAGCGAGAAGCCGCGCTACAATCCCTGCGGACGGGCGACTCGGACATCCTCGTCGCTACCGACCTTGCTGGTCGTGGTATCGACGTTCAAGACGTCAGCTTGGTCATCAACTACCAAATGGCCAACACGATCGAGGCATACGTTCATCGTATCGGTACGCTGTTCGTACTTCTTACATCGGGTAGCTATTGACGGTTTCGCTTCCCGCCTTCCAGGTCGTACTGGTCGTGCTGGAAAACAAGGAACGGCTATCACCTTCCTCAACAACGACGACGACGAGGTTATGTACGTACCGTTCCTTCTCATCCGTCATCTGGGCTGGCGCGTCGTATCGGCACTGTCCATGTGCTCGCGCGACCGTCTCTGCTGTATCATTTCCATGTCGTATTTCTTGCAACATCGTGCTAATGACGCGTCTGCCTATACAACAGGTACGATCTCAAACAAGGTACGCCTAGCTTCGATATCACGCGCTCGAGCGTTGATCATCTGACCAATGTCGTTTCTTCCGATGTGTCCCCCAGAAATCTCCAAGAGCCCGGTGTCCAAGGTACCCGCCGAGCTTGCAAGGCACGAATCTGCGCAGCACAAGGTCTCGAGAGAGATGAAGAGGAAGAGGGATGCGGACGACCTGGGCTGATCCTCGTCCGGTACGGTTCACGCGATCCTTGGTGTACGCTTGGTGCGTCTTGGGTGCGTCTTATCGTCACGAACACACAGTCGATGTACCATAGCCACACTGCATGTGTTTACGCGCGAAACGTGCGCTCACGAGCAAGTGCTTGTCCGATCGCGCATTTTCACGTCGACCTCGGAAGTTCATACAGCTCTGCCCAGTCTGCCGATCATATTCAATTCGCAAGCACTTGGCGCCCTTCGAATGTCAATACGGCGACATCTTAAGCTTGTTCAGTGAGTTTCTCTTCTATGCTGTGGCTTCCTTGGCTTGCTGTTACCTCCCCCACCGCCCCCATTGGCTACACAAGCCCGAACCCGAAATTAAATCCGACGTTCCTCCCGGCAGTACGTCCACCCCACTCCACGCCGCTGATCCCCCTGTTGGTCCAGTAGCCTCGAGGCGCACTTCCAAGGCAAGCACATTCTTTCCCAAATCCAAACGTTCCCATACAGCCAAACACCGTCCCGCGGCGTCCACGCGTCCACGCCCCGCGTCCCTGCGCGCGCACAGCAGTAACTGTCAAGCGCAGGTACCTGCTAGGTACCCGGTCCCGCACGACGTCGCCCGCCGCTAGGCTCGGTATGGCGCGGCCGAGCCTCCAACCGCCGCTGCCGTCCGAGTGCGTCGGAGCGGGCGAGGCGGACCGCAGGCGCCGGGTGCCTTGGGCCCGTGGCGCGCGCGGTGACAGGCGGATGACGCAGGGGCGCGCGATCGCGATCGGCCCCGAAGCTCAGCTCAGCTGCAGACAGGCACGGGCGGCGCTCCCGAACCTGGCTCAACTCTCTGCTGCTCCCACCGGCGCCATCCGAACGCACCGATCGCGCCTTCGGCCGGCGACTAGCCTGGCCATGATGGAGGCTGGCGAGTGATTATTGTTATTGCGTGTGCGGCTGGTCGACGTGCACCGGCTGGAGGGCTCAGTCCTCTGAGGCGAGCTTTCCGAGCCTGGTGGTACAGGAGCCACTGCGGCGTGCGCAGTGGACCTGGCCAGGCTGCTGACTACTCTGAAAGGCAGTGAAACGTGTATGAACATGCACGAGCGCAGGCTGCTATAGCAGCTTGTTTGATTGGAGGCTCTGAATCGGAGAAGCCGACGAGCACGAGAAGCAGCCGGGAAGAGCAAAGACGCCGGGATATAATTGCGAGCTCCAGGCTGCTACGTAACTCGCCGCCGTCAGAGAATGTAGAGCGGGATCTGCGCGGCTCAGCTGCCCTCCTGCGCGCTGGGTGGGGCGGTGTGTTTCCCCGAGTGCGACGCCGTCGTATCGATGCTGTGCGCAGTTGTGCGGCGGGTGCTCAGGCACTTGCCGGCCTGGCGCACGGCGGCCGCATTGAGAACTGTGGGGAAGCCATCCGAGGAGAGCGGGGCAATGGGAGAAGAACCGTTCAGACGTAAGAACGTGTGGATCGTGTCGGACAACTGTTGAATGGGATCACCAAAATACCATTGAAAGAGCGATTCGACGACGACCTCGTAAGTTTCCGCTAGTGATGGATGCCGCCACAGTGTATTGGTGCGGATACACCGTCGGTATATCCTCGAACATGCCCCGATATCCTGGGCTACACGGGCAGGACCCGCTACGATCCCTAGGCTATTCTTTTGCGGAACAGCCTGGGGGTAAGTGAAATTCAACCCAGACGAATTTCTGGCAGAGTGAACCCAGGGCTGTATCGCGCACATTCAAGCCAGAGCTACGTCGGATTTGAGTCCCAGCGCAAAATGCTCATTGCACGTGATGTATCCGT